>CM042862.1:17744529-17759812 GCA_023658055.1 Thaleichthys pacificus | reverse complement strand
CTCCTCTTTATAGCAATTTGGTTTTCCTCAAAATGATAGGCTATATTAATTAGCCTACACCATAGGCATTACATACAAATTAACCATAAAGTGACTTTGGATTGGAATTTCAAAGTTTTAAATCCAATGATAATTATATACTCTGTCTGTATTGCATGTGTCTCAAGTTTTATTTAAAAACTGAGAATTTGTTGAGGAAAGTAATCTATGCTGCTATTATGTGTTCAATGTTTCTGTTGAATGATGAATATAATATATGCTTCTGTTGAATAAAAATACAATCAATGCTTCAAATATACCAAAATGTGCAATGACAATGTTGATCATATATTCCAGATACAATCAATGCTTCAGATAAAATAAGTAATGATTATGATTATGCACCAGGACGTGACAGTGTCTGAGAGAGTGAGAAGAAGGTCATTCTCAAGAGAATGTATCTTTTTGTGAGAAGAGGAATGCAATAAGTCAGCCTACTGGCAGGGAGGGCTGCACGGGGTGATATGATTTGCTGCAGAGAATGTGGAAGTCAAGGCCGGTGGGAGGTACCGGATAGGGGAGGCAAGATGACCACACCATAACCACACCATGGGACAAGGAGAGGGTACAATGGGCCTTACAACTCTGGAGAATCAACAACAGGAGATAAGAAGAAGATTCATTAAGCCGCACAACTCTGTGGGTCCTAATGAAAGTACCAAGTCAATGAAGGGAATAGTTAAGACAAGTTCAAGACAAAATCAACGTATTTATTACATATGTAGGATGCAGGTTTCTGATACACTCAAGTTGAGTATCTCAGAAGTCTGGACAATGAATACAGGAAATCAAGGGAGTTAAATAGTGTCACAATATGGGAGGATACGAGACGATTAGCATAGCCTTCACAAGCACAGAAATAGGACACTGCATGCTAGGTAGCTTTTGTTTAGGTCTTTAGATAGCGCTCCTAGAAATGACCTTTTCTTCATTCAAAGTTGCATGGCATGATACACTTTGGCAATATTGTGACCTCTGACCCACACAGGCCTTTCCTAGTCGCACCTTACAAAGAACTAACTTATGGCCATGCAGGCATAAGAAAACAGCATATTGACAGTCTATCAATGATACAAGAAACATAATTAATACATAGGCATAGTTATGTGCTCCTGAGCTTAATTTAGCAGGGTATATATATATATATTTATATATAATTATTTTTATTATTGCATACAAGAGGCAATACAGGTATCAGCATACTTTGTAATATTTTACAGTTTATACACCTCCCTATGGTTTTAACAACACTCATATTCACACATTTATACGCGCAACACAGACACTCACCCACCGCTCACACACACTCTGACACACAGACAAAGCCTCTCCCCCTCTCAACAAACACACACACACACACTTGGTTCCCAGCTCTCAGCCACCACACCTATTCCCTATTGCTTGGCTTTTAAATTGACAAGGCTTCATATAAGTCCTGCCACACCTTATTGAATTGTCGCCTTCTGTTCCGGTCTTCGAACATTGATCTTTCTATACTTAAATAGTATTTCCTTAGACCCTTCCATAGCTGTAATGATGGGGCCTCGGAGCCCTTCCAATCCTTTAAGATTAACAGTTTTATACACCAAAGAGGAAAATATGACGATATGATGATATTTAAGTGTATCTGTATTTTGGAAAATATATCTCATGACTGTGAATACAAATTTGATTCTACAAGTAGTGGTCATCCATTTTTGAATCTCTAACCATCCCTTGCGGACCTTCTCACATTCCCAGAAGGCATGTATAATTGTTTCCTTGTATATGCCACATTTGACACAAGCAGGGGAGAAAGAGGCATCAAATGTATTTTTTTTTAATCTTGTGTAATATATTCTTGTCATGAGCTTGTATTGTATGAGCCGCAGATTTTCATTGGTTGGTTGTACTTAGACATTCTTTCCATATACTGTCAGAGTTAGTTATGTTAAGATCTTTGTTCCAACCCTCATATATTTTTTGTAATTAATAATTGTTTTCCTGTACCTCAACAAGGTGTTTATACACTTTCCCTATTAATTTCTTGTTTTCATCTGGATTCAAGAATAGTCTTTGAATAGCTGGAGGATCTGAAGAGCTGGATAACAGTTCAAAGTTATCTGTTATCCACCTCTTCAGTTGAAAGTATCTAAAAAGTTCCTTATTAGTTAAATTGAATTCTATTACCAATTGTTTGAAAGGCTTTACGTTCGTATCAGAAGTAATATCCCCAACAGTTGTTATTCCTTTGTCACTCCATGATCTCCACTTTAGCTCCTGCTTTTGAATGGTGATGGATGGGTTATTCCACAGGCATGTGGTCTTTGGAACGATGATTTCCATACCCAAAATATGTTTTATTCTCTCCCAAGCTCTTAATGTGCTATTTGAGACAAAACGGACATTTTTAATCTTCCCCTTTGTAAATAAGGCTATAAACAGGTTTTTGCCTGTATAGCCTTAGAGTATCCTCCTCTGATCTGTTAATAATTTTATTAATATAATAGGCCTGAGCAGAATAGTAATATAGCTCAAGGTTTGGGAAATTTAGCCCTCCCTGTTTTCTATTATTCTGAAGTAGTTTACTACTCAGTCTATGCGCCTTAGTTGACCAGATAAAAGAGCTGAAAAGTTTATTAATAGTTTCCAAAAACTTTTTAGGAGGGGTCATTGGTATTGTCTGAAAGATGAACAGAAATTTTGGGAGCCATATCATTTTAAGCAAATTAATTCTGCCTATTAAATTAATTGGTAAGTCTGTCCATTTATCTAGACTAGCCTTAAGATCCTTTATTAATGGAGAGAAATTGTCTTTATATAGTCTTGTTTTATCTAAACTGATATAACACCATGGGCCCGATCTTGCACCCAGCGCAATTGACTTTGTCAACGACGCAAGTATCATTCCTAGTTTGCACTCGACGCAAAGCGGACTTTTCCCTCCACAGACGCACGTCGAAATGACCTTGCGCTCCCGTGGGCGGTTCAGCGAAAAAGGAGGCGTGTTCCGGCGCAAACGTTCCCTGGTGCTATTTTGCAGTTTGCGAAAAACAATTCCGCCACTGACCAGGAAAAACGTGGTCTAAAGTCAATGGCGCATTATTCAGATGCTATTTTAAGGGCGCAAGCTTGGTCCGTGCACACTGCTGGCGAGGCCAGGGTCTTCTTTCTGCGAAGCTACGTTACATTGTTTTGATTTATGGCGTGTTACATATCTTCAATGATTATAAAAAGATTGTCATGAGAAATCTCTATGTATGTGAACATGATTGTAACAATTGTGGCAATTTTCTCCCACGCCTGTTTAACCGAAGCTAATTTTGGTGGGTTTCTTCTCCCATCTCCATCAGAATCAGAATTCGGTTTATTCGCCATGTAGCCTATGTTACACAAACACGGAATTTACTGTGGCAGGAAGGTGCAAACAATAAACATATACGGGTCTTAAATTAAGTAAAAAGTACAATAGTTAAACTAATTCCAAGAACTAAACAATTTAAAAAATAAAATATAGGGTAGGCTATATAAAAATAAGAATAAGAATTTGAATGAGCAGCATGAGCGGGCAATTTAGTGCAATGAGAAAACTGCTCTGCCTTTCCCATACAATGTCACTTATCTATCTGTTACGGCCCTGACTAGAACGTCGGTCTCCTTGGCTGTGAACCGCTCCTGGCGTGCGCCTGGCAAATCCGCCGTTATAATAGCAATCCGCCATGGAACAAGCGCTGCTCTTAAAGGGAATGTGAGATGACGCTCTGATTGGTTTATTGCACGTTACGCCCAAACCACACCCATTAGTAATGTAGCTACTTCGGACCTACCCATTTTAGATTTGCGTCAGGCGCAAAGTCATTTATCCCGCCGGCAAAATAGCAACCTAGCCGGAGTCCCGCCCACAAAGTTACTTGCGCTTTGCGTTTTGATACTTGCGTTTCAGATCGTCAAAATCGGGGGTAGGTATTTAATCCTTTCCTTTTGCCATTTAAAATTGTATTTTAATAAGTTCTCAGTTTTGGGTAAGAGCCCTGTTGTTGATAAAAGTTCTGTCGTTTCTATATTCAGTTTGTAACCGGATATTACTGAATACTGCTCAATAATTTTCATCAGATATGGAATAGATTTTTCTATATTAGTCAGATACAACATCAAATCATCAGCATACAAACCGAGTTCATAGCATTCCCCTCCGATGTTAATCCCAGTTATCTTGTCTGATTGGTGTATTTTCTGAGCCAAGGCAAATAGTGATGGGGATAGGGGACATCCCTGCCTTGTGCCTCTAGTTATCTGAATAGCATCTGAAAGAATACCATTAGAGTAGACATATGCCTTAGGAGACTTGTAGACCGTTTTAATCAATTGTATTATTTCCTTTGGGAAGTCGTATGTGTCTAAAACCTCATACAAGTAGCTCCACTCTAAGCAATCAAACGCTTTTTCCTCATCTATCGCCATCAGTGTCACATCTACTTTTTATTTTTTAGCAAATTTTGTTAGAGATATACAAGTTCTAACATTAGTTTTTAACTGTCTACCTTTAATAAACCTGGTTTGATTAAAATGAATAATTGATGGAAGTATTTCAGTAATTCTATTATTTATAACTTTTGTAATTATTTTATTATCAGCATTAATCAGACTTATTGGTCTGAAATCAGAAGGTTTAATGCACTCTTTACCTGGCTTAGGATAAACATTGATAATGGCATTGTACATTGAGGGTGGCAGGGTTTCATTTGTAGTAGAGTATTTTATGACTTCCAGGAAGAGAATATTTATTTGAGACCAGAATGTTGAATAAAACTCGGTTGGTAGCCCATCCATCCCTGGAGCCTTGCCCTTTGGGAAGCTGTCAATTGCCTTTTTGATTTCCAACAAGGAAATATCTTTGGCCAGAAGAGCTTTGTGTTGCTCTGATAGCTTTTTACTGTTAACTGATTTTAAGAAATTATTTTGTTCTTCTGTTTGACATTTAATTTCTGTAGAATATAGTTTTGCATAAAAAGAAGCAACATTTTGGTTAATACGTTTGTTATCCCTAACCACAGATATGTTCACTGGATCTTTTAGTGTAATAGTCTCTCTTTTAGACATCTTTTTTACCAATGCGGACAACTGACTCCTGGTCTTATTTGATGATGTATAGCTTAATTTATTCATGTTATACCTAACATTATTAGCTTTTTCTAGCAGCAGCTGGTCATATTCTAGCTTCAATCTTTGCAAGTGTTCCATATCGTACTTTAGACAAGATTTCTTATGGCGCTGTTCTGCTCGACTGATATCGGTCTCTGTTTAATTTTTTTATTTAATTATGTGTTCTTTCTAGACGAAAAGGAGCGGCTATAGCTGTTTTGTGCATGAGAAAAATGTGTATAATCTTTATGTCTTAAATGCATTTGTTGCCACACATCTGTTAGGTCATTTAATGCAAGGAATTCAAAAAGTTCCTTGGGAACATTAGGCTTCCTCTTCAAGTTAGAACTATCATGTTCATTAAAGACTTGATAAATCTCCGGCAAACATAATTCTTCCTGCTGATATATTATTGATTATTGATTGAATATTTCTAAGATACTTCATGTTAGCTGACAGGGGAGAGTAGATATTTATTAGTGTATATTTATGTCCATGAATTTCACACAAGACTATTAAATATCTACCCTCTGGGTCAGAGTGTTCTGAGATTAAATGAAATGGTAAGAATTTACTTATTAGAATAGCAGGGTATAGATCAAACATTGTTTATTATATTCAGAGCATTTCAAACAGTATAAAAGTAATAAAGTAATCATTATCTTTAATTATTGTTAACTGATCTGTGGTTTAAGGACAGACCTCTTCACTGCCCACAAACTCCTAAAACTTAATAGGATGAGGACATCGTCTGGTGACCGAATCACCTGACAAACTTCTCCCTCTCAGGAGGGGTACAAGACCTCTGTGCCCTGTGGGTCTCAGGCAGAACTTGACTAGGCAGAACTCTCTCTAAGACTTCTGACAAGACTGTTCTTACAAAGGCCTTTGTCTTCTCTACTCTACAAAGCGAGACTGGTAACATTGACTGATATCGCCAATGTAGATTGAGACAGCATGGTGTATTGTATTCATTGTTTGATTTGCATCATTTCTTATTAAACTATAAAGAACTTGGTCTGGCATTTACAGTAATCTTGTTTTCTTCTACACACAAATTAGATCCTCAACAAAATGGTGGCCTCCGACGTGTTTGGGGGAGAGAGATCTGGACGAGTAGGTCCCCGAGAAGGGGACCCAGCAGACAGAGTAAGGGAGCAGGGCGGCGGTGGTTGACTGACACTCACTCGGGCCCATCATAACAAGGTAAGCAGAGCCTGCTTAAACGAAATCTGCATAGCTTACGACCCAGTAACTTTAGGAGTGAGTGTCTGTAAACTGCTGTTAGGCCTGTGACCAAAGGCTGCTAGAACCAAATTGACCCTCTAAAGATACTTGGAGTTGACATTAACATTGATGCAAACTCAAAGATAGATCATAATAGATCCCTGATGTAATTTTTATTTTAAAGAACAGCATTTTTATTTAAGAGCAGCTGGCAGACAGCATTTTTATTTCAGAGCAGCTGTAGGAGTGTGAGTGTTGGAGCGATAGAGGATGGAATACTAGCCCATACGACTGGGGATACAAGCAGTAAAGAGGGTTAGTGGGGGTGAGAACCAGCTGGAAAGGTTTTCAATAATCAGAGGGAAGCCTGTTAGGGATTGCAAACCAAAAAATGTGTAACCCTTGAAGAGGTCTGCGGTTGTCTTATGCCTGCATGGCCATAAATTAGTTATTTGTCAGGTGCGACTAGGAAATGCCTGTGACACTAGGGTAGGTCAGAGGTCACAATATTACTAAAGTGCATAATGCCATGCAACTTTGAACAAGGAAAATAGAAGGAATGTCAAGGTCATTTCTAGGAGCCCTATCTAAAGACCTAAACAAAAGCTATCTAGCATGCAGTGTCCTTTTGTCTGTGCTTGCGAAGGCTCTGCTAATCGTCTCGCATCCTCCCATATTGTGATACTATTTAAATCTATTCAACTCCCTTGATTTCCTGTATTCATTGTCCAGCTTTCTGAGATACTCAACTTGAGTGTATCAGACACCTGCACCTTACTGGATGTAGTCCACGGTATGGTAAGATGTCTCTGTGGTACAGCCCCCTGACACAGGGCCCAGTCCACTGGAAGTGCTTCTCATCTGTTGTGCATGGACGACCCCCACCCTACATGGAGGCACCTGAGAGAGAGACAGAGAGAGACAGAGAGAGACAGAGAGAGAGAGAGAGAGAGAGAGAGAGAGAGAGAGAGAGAGAGAGAGAGAGAGAGAGAGAGAGAGAGAGAGAGAGAGAGAGAGGACAAAGTTAACCTAAAGAGGCCCAAAACAAAAACTATGACAGCAGCGTCACTTGGTTCTGTCTATGAAGTTGGATGAACAAAGGTTCCTTTAAATTCATACCCTTCAGGAGGTGATTCAGGCTTCTCTGTGTGAATGTAAATTCAACATGATATTCGTTCTATATGAATTCATCATGACATCAATAACATGTCTTGATGTCTTGTTCTGGTATACATGCCTCTGAGGCCAACACAAAACCCCTCTTCTAGAACATTTTGAATTGCTGCGACGGGACGTGTGTCACTGCACTTTATGAAAACGATTTATTCCACTCGTTATATGGGAGTACAGTGTGGTTGCGTGCATTACCACAGTCTACCACTAGATGGCAGCGGTAGCCTGTGCTGCACAAATCGGTAGTAAATCAAGGCAGCCACAGACTATTTCGTTTTGGTCTGATGCTACACATCGTGATGGGTCCGCGATTTAATGTGATTATGCAACATAAGATCATGTAGGCCTACTCACTGACAACTCATTGATAATCTCTTCTGTGCTGTGAATTATATTCATAGGCAACACTCACACACGACCAATTCATATTGTAAGTCTACATTGTGATCCTTCCCTTACAAAAAAGAAGTATATTAAAGTATAGCCTACTATAAGTATACTAAAATATGGATAGTACACTTTTAGTTCACTTTTGATATACTTTTAAGTATGCTTTGAAAATAGTTCACTTTTGATATACTTTTAAGAAGTATGCTTCGAAACTGAAAATTTTATAAATTTCTTCTGGAGTAGGATGTATGTTTTCTATTATTATACAGAAAAAACAGTCAAAATCATTTTAAAGTACATTACAGGTTAAATTCTTTAGATCCATCTCATTCTAATTATTCATGTCTAGGAAAATCTATTGTGCATTGCACATTGAATCTTTTTTCTCAGCTGAGAGGAGACTACCAGCTGGCTTCTCAGTACTACCAGGAGGTGCACTACCACTGACCCTGGCATGAACACGCTGCCATCACCCTCTTCAAACCTATTCATAATAATACCACTGAATGTGAATGACCCCATGCGGGCATTTTCTGCCATTTTTCCTGACCTGAATGATGTCGTCTTCTGGGTGTTTTGCTGACTGTACAGCGGCTGACCCAAGAGCGCAATAACCCATCCCACTGGTTTGACTACAGGGGCGTTCTATATGCTGAGGGCTGACTACCTGAAGGCTCAGGAGTGCTTCCACTACGCTGTGTCCGAAGACCAGGCACACCAGGACCTACATATAATATGCTGTATTTGCCTTGAACCCTAAGCCTGACTATACATGCGTTCCACGCAGGTCTGACTTATCAGGGGTCTCAGCTGTGTCTCAGGGGAATGACTGGTCTAGAATGGGAAGTACTGATGACATCACAGACCCTTAAGCTGTTGAAGCTTTAAACAAAGCCATATCTCTTTTCACAGTTTATTCGTCTGTAGTCATGTCAACAAGTCAACAACCTCCACCCCATTAATATCTAGGGGAAAATACAACATTGCAATGAAGATCGGTTGTTACTTACTATTGTTTAATTGAAATAGTAATAACATGTCTCTAAATATTTCATGTCAATTGATTCATGATGTGGTTCATCTTGTCAAAATTGTTAGAAAGCCTGAACTATTTGAATAAACTCATTCTTCTTTGAACCCAATAAATACACATTTCTATTTATGACAATAGGAACATTATAATAACCAATCAAAAATGGCACTTGGACTGATCTGATCCAGTTCTAACAATGTAGTCTCATTCTACCTTACTGGATCAACACAAACACATGTTTTTTTTCTTCTCCATAGCAGAGCTCTGTAGCTTCTCCTAGCAGATCTTGAAGGACTTGAGCTGAAAGTCCCCTTTGATCCAAACGTAGCAGATATCCCGGCGCTCATGGTTGGGGAACTGAATCTCATGACCATCAGGAAGTTCCACCTCAAACATGTCTTCTGCCATCTTCAGAACAATCTGGGTGAATACATTAGTAAATTGTTAGAATGATTACACATTTAGTTTTAGATTGGTTTTCAGATAACATGGCTCAAATCTTTCTTTAGGTATCCAGCCTACGACCCACACTACGATTTCACGTGTGTAAGGATGAATAGAATGTGCTGTCGGATCTTTGATATTGATTACATTGGTCACTGATTAATGATGATTCAATCCAGTAGGATTGCTTCATGGTTAGTTGCAGTGTAAAGTTGATGAAAATCGATGATCAATTTGTAGGCCTACTTTGATCCGTAAAACAACAATCAAATCTGGATACATTCTCAGAAGTCTAATCAGTAACAATCAGTAATGTTTTTGTTGTTGTTGATGTAATAAATCAGCAAGGGGCATCGCTAGACCCTTTTTACTGGGGCACATGCCCCAGTATAAATCTGCTGTGACCCAGTAAAAATTGTTAAGTCCCTGAACTATATATATAGTGAGTAGGGACCGGTGCCCCAGTAGAGCTTTATGTCTAGCAACACGCCTTAATCAGCCAAACCAGCTCTAAACAACGGTGGCACAGTGTTGGCAGACTGTAAACACTCTGAACAATGCCAGAGTTCACACTGATAAATATGCATACATAAGTAAATGTTTTGATTCCAATAGCAATGAATATGAAAAAAGGTAATTACGATAGTAATAATGCTCTTTTAATAGGCTATATATCCCTTGATATGTACGGATGTATGGTGCATAACAAAATAATAAACTAATCTAGCATAATAAATACATTTAAGATCATAATAAAATCTCCACAATAATACTATAGTCACTCCGGCCCATGTAATTTTCTGTTACAGACCGACCCGGCCCCACATTAAAGAAAGGAAAAATTATCTGGCCCTTGCAGAAAAAAGTTTGGGGACCCCTGTTCTAAACTGATAACATGTCAGTGATGATAGATAATGCTCTTGTTTCAGCTACAATATGGAAACCAATGGAACATTCAGAGATTAAGCTTCCTTGATCATCATTATCGTTGGACTCCGCCAGGGCTGCCCTTTGTCACCGATTCTGTTCATAACTTATATGGACAGAATTTCTAGGCGCAGCCAGGGCGTTGAGGGGGTCCGGTTTGGTGACCTCAGGATCGGGTCGCTGCTTCGGATGGCTTCATCGGGCCGTGCCTTCAGCTCTCACTGGAGCGGTTCGCAACCGAATGCGAAGCGGCTGGGATGGGAATCAGCACCTCCAAATCTGAGGCCATGGTTATCAACCGGAAAAGGGTGGAGTGCAATCTCCGGGTCGGGGAGGAGATCTTGACCCAAGCGGAGGAGTTCAAGTATCTCGGGGTCTTGTTCACGAGTGAGGGAAGAATGGAGCGCGAGATCGACAGGCGGATCGGTGCGGCGTCCGCAGTGATGCGGGCTCTGCATCGGTCCGTCGTGGTGAAGAAGGAGCTGAGTCGAAAGGCGAAGCTCTCTATTTACCAGTCGATCTATGTTCCTACCCTCACCTATGGTCACCTAGAGAGTCAGGTGGCTGAGCGGATCAGAAGGTTGCTGGTTCGATTCCTGGCTGAGCCAAATTACGCTGTGTCCTTGGGCAAGGCACTTCACCCTACTTGCCTCGGGGGAATGTCCCTGTACTTACTGTAAGTCGACTTACAGCTCTGGATAAGCGCGTCTGCTAAATGACTAAATGTAGCCTAAATGTAAATGGTGGGTAGTGACCGAAAGAACGAGATCGCGAATACAAGCGGCCGAAATGAGTTTTCTCAGCAGGGTGTCCGGCATGGGCGTAGATTTAGGGTGGGACGCTAGGTACTAGTCCCCACCAATATTTTAAGATGACAAAATTGTCCCCACCAATATTTTAGCGAACTCCTTTGTGCTGTAATTTGGATCGATTCCGAAAAAATATTTTGCGCAATATATTTGCAAAACTCATTTGTATTATTGTTCGTCGCCCAGAAAAGTGAAAAATACATTTTCAAGTTATCCAATGCGCCCTCGAGCCTGCGAGACAAGATGATGTAATTTAATTGGCTGAAGTGGCAGTCAGAAACACTTCGTGAATCTTGACTTGCAGTGCAATCTTAATTTAGCTATCTTAAACTAAACTAGCTAACTTAACTATCTTAAATTTAAACTACTAAATACGCCAGGAAATAATAAAGCCTCATATTAGTATTTCGTTTGGTCTCAGCATTGATATTTTTGACCCTTTTGTGCTTTGTAGATAGGAAAATGTCACCCAAAAAGAAAACATGTATCAGAAGTTTTTTCACCACCCAGATTGTAATAGCTAGCAAGGTCGTTGTTAGTTAGCTATTAGGAAAACTACCCACACAGTGTAAACCTGCTAGCCCTACATCGCCAGCCATTCTACAATGGAAACATGTTTTGAAAGTTGTTAGTGTAGTAGAGCATGTAACTTTTGCTTGTATTAAATCTATCCCTAGCGTCTGCAATCTTTCGACCAGCAGGGCTGCCAACTTTTCCAAAAACCTTTGCGTGAGATTTGGTAGCAGCTTCCCCCCCCCCCGTGCAGGAAAAACAGCACTCTGAAGCTACAGATGTAGAGCAGGTTGGTGATGAATCAGCATCAGGGGTTCAGGTGAGAAGTTGAATTTGTCCATTTTGGTAAAGATTGCATGAAATTGCTGTTTTAAGGGATGTTTAGACAATGTAAACCATGAATGTTATCATTCACACTTATACTTGTAGGTAGTAAAAAGGTGCTATAAATTGGGATGCCCAAATATAAATCATTATTTCATTGCTCAGAAGTCCAGTACAGATGATGTAGGCCTAGTACAGCTCCATAAAACCTAAACCAATTACCTACATATAATTTATTATTATAAATAAATAAATATTATTTGGGGGGGGGGGGGGGGGGGTTCAGTGTCCCTACCAAAGCTGAGACCAAACCTACGCCCTTGGCTCGAGCCAAAGACACTGGAGGTAATAAGCGATAGATGGGTTCTGCCGCCTCCTCATAAAATGAATACATTTTTAGAATGGTCATTTTAATCTGCGATGATAATCTGGTTAATTTATGTATAGGCAAAATATACTGAATGATGGAGAATAAAACATTGTGATTTTCGGTCAAATTGAAAATAAAGTTAAATCATCTGTGGCAGTTGTTTGTCGCTTGAATTCTGCAATCTCTGCCCTTGCCTGAGATTGCAAACAATACAGGTGTTATACCAAAATCGGTGACCTATCGAAAACAGATTAGCAAAACCGTGTGGCAAGCAACAACAAAAAATTACAATGGGTTTAGCACATTTGTCCGTACTGAAATCACTAAACTCTTAGAACTTAATACAAGTATGTGGATACTTTTTTAATTGCTTTCACACAGAATGCCTTGAATGACTGCAATATTTTTGTTAAAATCATTATAGTTACATTTCGTGAGACAGCGTAGTCCTGCCAGGAACATTAGCTATCGATGAGCCATATTGTTGTTGACCCTTACCTCAAAAGTCAGATTTACATAACGGTCTGGCGGCTGGGCACACCTGCGAGGATCACAATGTAGATTTACAACTTAAATTGGTATGTGAGTGTTGCCTATGAATATAATTCACAGCACAGAATTAATTCTAAATGAGTTGTCAGTGAGTAGGCCTACATGAGCATCTGTTGCATAATCACACATTAAGTCGCGGACCCATCACGATAGGACTGATGAGTGGATCATCAGACCCAAAACTAAATAGTATGTGGCTGTCTTGATTTACTAAATGACTAAATGTAATGTACTACCGAGTGCTGCAGCACAGCCTACCGCTGCCATCTAGTGGTAGACTGTGGTAATGCACTGCAACCACACTACTACCATATAACGAGTGGAATAGATAGTTTTCAGTGATACACGTACCGTCGCAGCAATTTAAAATGTTCTAGAAGAGGGGTTTTGTGTTGGCCTCAGAGGCCTGTATACCAGAACATGACATCGAGACATGTTATCATTCTTCATGTTGAATTTACATTCACACAGAGAAGCCTGACTCACCTTCTGAAGGGTATGACTTTACCTTTGTTCATCCAGCTTCATAGACAAAACCCAGTGACATGGTTTTTTATTATTTTTATTGAGTAAATATCTGAGGATGGGCAGTATTTTTGTGAGTCAATCTTCATCATTAGTTGGTAAATGCGAAAAGAGCCCATCCTGTGTGTGTTGGGCGTCAAGACAGGCATTAAAAGTATTACTAGAATGTGATACATGAAATAAGAAACAAAATCCTATCAAACATGACATTAAAAGCTGTTTTAAACTATATTTACAAGAACACAACTTTTAATGATCATTTCAGAGTCGTCCTCGGTCCACCTTCCTCTTCAACTGTTGAGACCACCTTTCCAGAGGTGTGTCATTAAAGTGTGATTGCCATTTTAGCATTCACGCAAATCAACGACTGTCCCAGACGAGTGTCTGGGTGACCAGTGACAATGGGGCTGTATTAGGTTTCTGCCAATACAGCCCTACAACACAATTATCCGTCTTCATCAGAACTACTAAGTACTGTATTCCTTAAAGTACAGATACAGTTTCAATAACATGCATGTGCTGTCCCAGTAGGTGCACGCAAGTAGTTCTTCCAGCTGTGGGACATACAGAAGTTCTCTCGGGTGGTGACTGCTGGGACAACTTCACCCTCTTGGGTTTTCAGTCATAGATATGCATAAACTGTTCAATAGGTCATTTGTTTGACATAAATAGTCAGTGTGTGCTGCTTAGATCTTCTCTCCTGTGTGTGTCCTGCTATGAGCTCTGAGATTGCTAGCCTGGCTAAAGATTTTACCACAGAGGTCACAGCTGTAGGGCTTCTCTCCTGTGTGGATTCTGCGGTGAGCTGTCAATTCCCCATTCTGTTTAAAGGTTTTACCACAGAGGTCACAGCTGTAGGGTTTCTCTCCAGTGTGGATCCTGCGGTGAGCTGTGAAACTGCTTGCATGGCTAAAGGTTTTACCACAGAGGTCACAGCTATACGGCTTCTCTCCAGTGTGGATCCTGCGGTGAGTTCTGAAATTGTAAGCCTGGCTAAAGGTTTTACCACAGAGGTCACAGCTGTAGGGTTTCTCTCCAGTGTGGATCTTGCAGTGATCTGTGTAACTGCTAGCACGGCTAAAGGTTTTACCACAGAGATCACAGCTGTAGGGCTTCTCTCCAGTGTGGATCCTGCGGTGAACTGTCAAATCCCCAGTCAGTCTAAAGGTTTTACCACAGAGGTCACAGCTGTACGGCTTCTCTCCAGTGTGGATCCTGCGGTGAACTGTTAAATCCCCAGTCAGTTTAAAGGTTTTACCACAAAGGTCACAGCTGCAGGGCTTCTCTCCATTGTGGATCCTGTGGTGACCTCTTAAGCTGCCAGCATGGCTAAAGGTTTTATTACAGAGGTCACAGCTGTAGGGCTTCTCTCCAGTGTGGATCCTGCTATGAACTCTGAAATGGGCAGCCTGACTAAAGGTTTTACCACAGAGGTCACAGCTGTAAGGCTTCTCTCCAGTGTGGATTCTCATGTGCGTCCTGAGGTTACTGGGTGAGGAAAGGCTCTTCCCACATGTGTCACAGTGATGTGTCTCCATAACTCAGCTCTCTCTTTGTTCTCTGTCTGGTCTTTCTGGATCCTGTATCTAGTTTCTGGAAGCTTGTTTCTCTCTGGTTGATCCTCTGTCTGGTTACTGCTGTTTCTTGTTGAGTCTCTCTGGTGAGTCTCTGTAGTCTCTCTGGAGCCTTAAGGAGTCGTCTCTGTCTAGTCTCCGCCCATGATCAAGTATGATTGGCCAGTAGGGGATCTGCAGCTTTCACATATAAATGAAATCTTTTGTCTGTCATAATGTCCACTTTGCATATGTAAAGTTGATCATTTGGAAAGAGGTGTAT
>CM042862.1:17622273-17744429 GCA_023658055.1 Thaleichthys pacificus | reverse complement strand
CTTGATACAATGGAAATTAGTTTGACTAAAATGCGCAAGAGAGTAATTGGGTGTGCTTTGCCTTCGGCAAGGGCACAACCTTTGTTCTCTCACATATATCTTCTTATTATTGGGTGTGCTTTGCCTTCGGCAAGGGCACAACCTTTGTTCTCTCACATATATCTTCTTCTTCTTCTTCTTCTTCTTCTTCTTATTTTCCCACCCCTAAAACTCAGTCAATATTTGGCCTACATAGACAACCTAGGTGTCAAACGTTTCGTCTTGGTCTCGATTGCGTTGCTTCTATTGGGATTTACGTTCCGTTGCACAGTTTAGGAGGTTACAAAGTTTTTGTGGCAAAAAGTGTCTTCTGTCAACGAAGGGTAGCAGTGCTAGCCTACGTCACTACGTCAGCACACGTTAACAACGACGCATGGATACAACGTGATAGAGACGTTCTAGCACGCAAATTGGAGCTTGGATTATGAGTGAAAAATGCCAACCCCCCAAATTACCAACCATTGGGTTTTGTTGAGAAAGCAATTTCGAGTGGAACTGCCATCTCGGATTTTTTATTTAGGTTGTGAAAGTCTTTGTAATTTGAGCGAGTGCGGGTCGCCCGTGAGACTGCCTAGGCGGCAGCCATGCAAGCGTCATAGTAGTTTAGTATTTTCGTCTTTTTATAGTTCGGTCAATTCTACACCACAAAACAGAAGGAGGGCAATGTTATGACGATATGACTATTGTGAAGACAGCCAGATGGTGAGATTTTAATGTAGGTTGCTGTAAAAACTTTGATTGGTTTGCTACGTGAGAGCCCCGTCAGCCTCCGTTGACGATTGCGTCAGCTGTTGTCGATCTTTGATGAGTATTTTCTTAATTTCGTACCAGGGTCAATTCTACATCAAAAATCAGAAGGAGGGCAGTGTTAGAAAGATATGGCGATTGCGAAGACAGCCAGCGCGTCAGCATATTTTTGTGATTTGTGTAAAACTTGGAATTTGAGTGACACCACGGCTTGTTTTGACGTTAGCCTCAGTCAGACTCGGCTCACCCACTGGCAGTGTGTAGTACTGTCTTCAATGCCACAGCTAAACTTTATGTCAAAAGAAACGTTCTCATTTCCGGCGCTTTCAAACAATCAGTGAAATGTGGAGCAACAGCAGCTAGCTTGCCTCTAGCAAACTTATTTTGAATTAGCCATTTCCCCCTACATTAATGTCAAACTTATTTACGTTTTGGGGGGCATATTTTCAGTTAGCAGACGGTACTGTTTGAATCGCGATTCCATACTGCCAGTGACAACGTTGTTACAGTAGCTTGTTTCAAAGGGGGTTTTGCAGCTGTTTCAAAGGGTGTTCTTAATGAAATATGCAATATGAGTAGGCTAAATGCTTGAAAATATCACTAGAAGGGAAAAACTTACAACCGACGCAAGCGAGCACACCCTACAATTTCCCCAGAAATTGTACCCTCTCTAGTTGGGTGTGCTTTGCCTTCGGCAAGGGCACAACCTTTGTTCTCTCACATATATCTTCTTCTTTTTATTATTATTTTCCCACCCCTAAAACTCAGTCAATATTTGGCCTACATAGACAACGTAGGTGTCAAAAGTTTCGTCTTGGTCTCGATTGCGTTGCTTCTATTGGGATTTACGTTCCGTTGCACGGTTTAGGCTGAGCTTAAGTTTTTGTGGCGAAAAGTGTCTTCTGTCAACGAAGGGTAGCAGTGCTAGCCTACGTCACTACGTCAGCACACGTTAGCAACGACGCATGGATACAACGTGATAGAGACGTTCTAGCACGCAAATTGGAGCTTGGATTATGAGTGAAAAATGCCAACCCCCAAAATTACCAACCATTGGGTTTTGTTGAGAAAGCAATTTCGAGTGGAACTGCCATCTCGGATTTTTTATTTAGGTTGTGAAAGTCTTTGTAATTTGAGCGAGTGCGGGTCGCCCGTGAGACTGCCTAGGCGGCAGCCATGCAAGCGTCATAGTAGTTTAGTATTTTCGTCTTTTTATAGTTCGGTCAATTCTACACCACAAAACAGAAGGAGGGCAATGTTATGACGATATGACTATTGTGAAGACAGCCAGATGGTGAGATTTTAATGTAGGTTGCTGTAAAAACTTTGATTGGTTTGCTACGTGAGAGCCCCGTCAGCCTCCGTTGACGATTGCGTCAGCTGTTGTCGATCTTTGATGAGTATTTTCTTAATTTCGTACCAGGGTCAATTCTACATCAAAAATCAGAAGGAGGGCAGTGTTAGAAAGATATGGCGATTGCGAAGACAGCCAGCGCGTCAGCATATTTTTGTGATTTGTGTAAAACTTGGAATTTGAGTGACACCACGGCTTGTTTTGACGTTAGCCTCAGTCAGACTCGGCTCACCCACTGGCAGTGTGTAGTACTGTCTTCAATGCCACAGCTAAACTTTATGTCAAAAGAAACTTTCTCATTTCCGGCGCTTTCAAACAATCAGTGAAATGTGGAGCAACAGCAGCTAGCTTGCCTCTAGCAAATTTATTTTGAATTAGCCATTTCCCCCTACATTAATGTCAAACTTATTTACGTTTTGGGGGGCATATTTTCAGTTAGCAGACGGTACTGTTTGAATCGCGATTCTATACTGCCAGTGACAACGTTGTTACAGTAGCTTGTTTCAAAGGGGGTTTGCAGCTGTTTCAAAGGGTGTTCTTAATGAAATATGCAATATGAGTAGGCTAAATGCTTGAAAATATCACTAGAAGGGAAAAACTTACAACCGACGCAAGCGAGCACACCCTACAATTTCCCCAGAAATTGTACCCTCTCTAGTTGGGTGTGCTTTGCCTTCGGCAAGGGCACAACCTTTGTTCTCTCACATATATCTTCTTCTTTTTATTATTATTTTCCCACCCCTAAAACTCAGTCAATATTTGGCCTACATAGACAACGTAGGTGTCAAAAGTTTCGTCTTGGTCTCGATTGCGTTGCTTCTATTGGGATTTACGTTCCGTTGCACGGTTTAGGCTGAGCTTAAGTTTTTGTGGCGAAAAGTGTCTTCTGTCAACGAAGGGTAGCAGTGCTAGCCTACGTCACTACGTCAGCACACGTTAGCAACGACGCATGGATACAACGTGATAGAGACGTTCTAGCACGCAAATTGGAGCTTGGATTATGAGTGAAAAATGCCAACCCCCAAAATTACCAACCATTGGGTTTTGTTGAGAAAGCAATTTCGAGTGGAACTGCCATCTCGGATTTTTTATTTAGGTTGTGAAAGTCTTTGTAATTTGAGCGAGTGCGGGTCGCCCGTGAGACTGCCTAGGCGGCAGCCATGCAAGCGTCATAGTAGTTTAGTATTTTCGTCTTTTTATAGTTCGGTCAATTCTACACCACAAAACAGAAGGAGGGCAATGTTATGACGATATGACTATTGTGAAGACAGCCAGATGGTGAGATTTTAATGTAGGTTGCTGTAAAAACTTTGATTGGTTTGCTACGTGAGAGCCCCGTCAGCCTCCGTTGACGATTGCGTCAGCTGTTGTCGATCTTTGATGAGTATTTTCTTAATTTCGTACCAGGGTCAATTCTACATCAAAAATCAGAAGGAGGGCAGTGTTAGAAAGATATGGCGATTGCGAAGACAGCCAGCGCGTCAGCATATTTTTGTGATTTGTGTAAAACTTGGAATTTGAGTGACACCACGGCTTGTTTTGACGTTAGCCTCAGTCAGACTCGGCTCACCCACTGGCAGTGTGTAGTACTGTCTTCAATGCCACAGCTAAACTTTATGTCAAAAGAAACTTTCTCATTTCCGGCGCTTTCAAACAATCAGTGAAATGTGGAGCAACAGCAGCTAGCTTGCCTCTAGCAAATTTATTTTGAATTAGCCATTTCCCCCTACATTAATGTCAAACTTATTTACGTTTTGGGGGGCATATTTTCAGTTAGCAGACGGTACTGTTTGAATCGCGATTCTATACTGCCAGTGACAACGTTGTTACAGTAGCTTGTTTCAAAGGGGGTTTGCAGCTGTTTCAAAGGGTGTTCTTAATGAAATATGCAATATGAGTAGGCTAAATGCTTGAAAATATCACTAGAAGGGAAAAACTTACAACCGACGCAAGCGAGCACACCCTACAATTTCCCCAGAAATTGTACCCTCTCTAGTTGGGTGTGCTTTGCCTTCGGCAAGGGCACAACCTTTGTTCTCTCACATATATCTTCTTCTTTTTATTATTATTTTCCCACCCCTAAAACTCAGTCAATATTTGGCCTACATAGACAACGTAGGTGTCAAAAGTTTCGTCTTGGTCTCGATTGCGTTGCTTCTATTGGGATTTACGTTCCGTTGCACGGTTTAGGCTGAGCTTAAGTTTTTGTGGCGAAAAGTGTCTTCTGTCAACGAAGGGTAGCAGTGCTAGCCTACGTCACTACGTCAGCACACGTTAGCAACGACGCATGGATACAACGTGATAGAGACGTTCTAGCACGCAAATTGGAGCTTGGATTATGAGTGAAAAATGCCAACCCCCAAAATTACCAACCATTGGGTTTTGTTGAGAAAGCAATTTCGAGTGGAACTGCCATCTCGGATTTTTTATTTAGGTTGTGAAAGTCTTTGTAATTTGAGCGAGTGCGGGTCGCCCGTGAGACTGGGCGGCAGCCATGCAGGCGTCATAGTAGTTTAGTATTTTAGTATTTTTATAGTTCGGTCAATTCTACACCACAACACAGAAGGAGGGCAATGTTATGACGATATGACTATTGTGAAGACAGCCAGAAGGTGAGATTTTAATGTAGGTTGCTGTAAAAACTTGGATTGGTTTGCTACGTGAGAGCCCCGTCAGCCTCCGTTGACGATTACGTCAGCTGTTGTCGATCTTTGATGAGTATTTTCTTAATTTCGTACCAGGGTCAATTCTACATCAAAAATCAGAAGGAGGGCAGTGTTATAAAGATATGGCGATTGCGAAGACAGCCAGCGCGTCAGCATATTTTTGTGATTTGTGTAAAACTTGGAATTTGAGTGACACCACAGCTTGTCAGTCAGACTCGGCTCACCCACTGGCAGTGTGTAGTACTGTCTTCAATGCCACAGCTAAACTTTATGTCAAAAGAAACATTCTCATTTTCGGCGCTTTCAAACAATCAGTGAAATGTGGAGCAACAGCAGCTAGCTTGCCTCTAGCAAACTTATTTTGAATTAGCCATTTCCCCCTACATTAATGTCAAACTTATTTACGTTTTGGGGGGCATATTTTCAGTTAGCAGACGGTACTGTTTGAATCGCGATTCCATACTGCCAGTGACAACGTTGTTACAGTAGCTTGTTTCAAAGGGGGTTTGCAGCTGTTTCAAAGGGGGTTTGCAGCTGTTTCAAAGGGTGTTCTTAATGAAATATGCAATATGAGTAGGCTAAATGCTTGAAAATATCACTAGAAGGGAAAAACTTAGAGGACGGACCCACCTGCAACCGACGCAAGCAAGCACACCCTACAATTTCCCCAGAAATTGTACCCTCTCTAGTTCTTATTATTTTCCCACCCCTAAAACTCAGTCAATATTTGGCCTACATAGACAACCTAGGTGTCAAAAGTTTCGTCTTGGTCTCGATTGCGTTGCTTCTATTGGGATTTACGTTCCGTTGCACGGTTTAGGCTGAGCTCAAGTTTTTGGGGCGAAAAGTGTCTTCTGTCAACGAAGGGTAGCAGTGCTAGCCTACGTCACTACGTCAGTACACGTTAGCAACGACGCATGGATACAACGTGATAGAGACGTTCTAGCACACAAATTGGAGCTTGGATTATGAGTGAAAAATGCCAACCCCCAAAATTACCAACCATTGGGTTTTGTTGAGAAAGCAGTTTCGAGTGGAACTGCCATCTCGGATTTTTTATTTAGGTTCTGAAAGTCTTTGTAATTTGAGCGAGTGCGGGTCGCCCGTGAGACTGCCTAGGCGGCAGCCATGCAAGCGTCATAGTAGTTTAGTATTTTCGTATTTTTATAGTTCGGTCAATTCTACACCACAAAACAGAAGGAGGGCAATGTTATGACTATATGACTATTGTGAAGACAGCCAGATGGTGAGATTTTAATGTAGGTTGCTGTAAAAACTTGGATTGGTTTGCTACGTGAGAGCCCCGTCAGCCTCCGTTGACGATTACGTCAGCTGTTGTCGATCTTTGATGAGTATTTTCTTAATTTCGTACCAGGGTCAATTCTACATCAAAAATCAGAAGGAGGGCAGTGTTATAAAGATATGGCGATTGCGAAGACAGCCAGCGCGTCAGCATATTTTTGTGATTTGTGTAAAACTTGGAATTTGAGTGACACCACAGCTTGTCAGTCAGACTCGGCTCACCCACTGGCAGTGTGTAGTACTGTCTTCAATGCCACAGCTAAACTTTATGTCAAAAGAAACATTCTCATTTTCGGCGCTTTCAAACAATCAGTGAAATGTGGAGCAACAGCAGCTAGCTTGCCTCTAGCAAACTTATTTTGAATTAGCCATTTCCCCCTACATTAATGTCAAACTTATTTACGTTTTGGGGGGCATATTTTCAGTTAGCAGACGGTACTGTTTGAATCGCGATTCCATACTGCCAGTGACAACGTTGTTACAGTAGCTTGTTTCAAAGGGGGTTTGCAGCTGTTTCAAAGGGGGTTTGCAGCTGTTTCAAAGGGTGTTCTTAATGAAATATGCAATATGAGTAGGCTAAATGCTTGAAAATATCACTAGAAGGGAAAAACTTAGAGGACGGACCCACCTGCAACCGACGCAAGCAAGCACACCCTACAATTTCCCCAGAAATTGTACCCTCTCTAGTTTGACTTCACAATAGTGTTTCTGTCTATTGTACATCCTGAGACTAGCTTACAGTCATAGCCGCGAGAACATATTTTATCAGGTGGGTACGGGGGGGGGGGGGGGGGGGGGGGGGTTGGCTTTATTAATTAATTATTTTTGTTTTTGGGCTTTGGCTTTTGGGATGATGGATTTGTAAAGACATCAGATATTCTTTTCTGACTCGCCATTAGCTGAGTTTGTATTCTCGTTTGAATATTCTAATTTTAGCATAGTCACGTCATCCACGCCAGATCGACGTATGAAATATATTTATTTCTCAAAATCACAAACGACATTTGACATCATATAAAAACTAAATTATATTGTTTAATTGTAACTTGTCTAACTACATGCTCTTATTGTTCTTCCCTTTGGGACTTATTGGTTTCACAATGTATGCTTCATGTTTGGCTACCCGCAATGTTTGGGGCTATCTTGTTGTTATGATCAGTGACCTATGCACTTTTGTAAAACTCTCTCTTGTAAGTCACTTTGGATAAAAGCGTCTGCTAAATGATAAATGTATATTTTGAACAATTTTATGAATAAATGTGGAAAATTTAAAACCTGTTGAAAAACCGAAACTTTTTTTCAAGTCATATCAATTAAAATTCTCTTCCTGTCAGCAGGGGGTGCGGCAGCACCTTCAGGACGCCTAGTTCCCGCGGCCATGGCCACAGGTCAACATGGAGGGGCCAGGTGAGTGGGATCGACACCCCTGTCACTGAGAAGGATGTCACTACAGGTCCAGTTTCAGTATCACATAACCCTCCACACTCCTCGATCTATGTGTGCAGATGTATGCAGACTCCAGTACCTACATTATCATCGAAATAGCTCTGGAGAATCCCTTGGTGCCCAAGAGACCGCCTGAGGAGCTAGCTCCAAGGTACAGTACTGTGACTGTACAGACTGAGATTTAAAGGATTGAGGGGTGTAGGAGGTGATAAGTGTTTATCATTTGATTGGAACTGCCTCGTTACTGTACTCAGAACAACACAGTTACTCAGAGTAACTGTAAGTATGGAAGGGAAGTGAGTAATAGTCAGAAGAGAGACAATGTGTGTCTGTCTATTGACAGGGTGAAGGAGCTGCTTATTCCCAGACCCCCCCCCCTGCCTCGCAGACCCGCTGGAGCAGAGAGAGTAATCACAACACACACTTCACAATCACACAATCCAATCACCATGACGCTAGCACACTTCTCCATTCACTTTGCTGTGTCGACCCCTTGTGGCCATTTGCCAGCCACTACATGTCTTCCTACTTCCTCCTGCTGGTGGGCAGTAGTGACCAGTGCTGACTGCAGTTGTGTCGGGCCAGGTTCTGGAGCAGTACAAGCAGCTGTTTAGAGCAGATGAAGGTGAGAGATATGGGGATGTTTTTTCCCCCCTCTTTTGGCTTTTCTAAGCCACCCTTAAAAAGCAGGGTTTCTAGACTCTTATGTTTAAATATAGGTTCAATCATGATTTTTTTTTACAATAGAAACATAGTGGAAGCTTTTCTTCCATTGTCTCTTACTGTTTGTGTGTCTGTGTGTTTCTCAGTACTCTGTGGAGAAGATCGTACGAGAGAACATGCTGAGGACTGAGGCCTTCACTGACCCTGAGCAGCTCCAGGCCTTCCTCAGCCAGCTGCATGTGTTCCTGGTGGATGAGATGCACGTGGCTCTCAACAAGACAAAACACACCTAGTCACCACCTTAGAAGTGTCTGGAGATGTGTTCACAGAGACAGTAGCAAACCAGCCTTGTGCCGTGTCATGTTTGTCATCCATTGAGTTCTTTCTCTCTCAATGTTTTCCTTGCTCTCTTGTTTCCCCCTCTCCAGACCCTATCAGTGGATGCCCAGGAGAGCCAGCCTCGCCCGCTGCTAGACTGTGCCCAGCTGGGGCACTTTGCCAGGGAGGCTCAGTTGAGAGGAGACTACCAGCTGGCTTCTCAGTACTACCAGGAGGTGCACTACCACTGACCCTGGCATGAACACGCTGCCAAGGCCCTCGTCAAACCTATTCTTCATAATACCACATGGGTTCATTCACCATTCTGTCCCTGAGTGAACCTACCGGTGTATCAGTGGGCATTTTCTGCCATTTTTCCTGACCTGAATGATGTCGTCTTCTGGGTGTTTTGCAGACTGTACAGCGGCTGACCCAAGAGCGCAATAACCCATCCCACTGGTTTGACTACGGGGCGTTTTATATGCTGAGGGCTGACTACCTGAAGGCTCAGGAGTGCTTCCACTACACTGTGTCTGAAGACCAGGCACACCAGGACCTACATATAATATGCTGTATTTGCCTTGAAACCTAAGCATGACTATACATGCGTTCCACGCAAGTCCGACTTATCAGGGGTCTCAGTTGTGTCTCAGGGGAATCACTGGTCAAGAATGGGAAGTACTGATGACATCTGAGCGAGAAAGATTGTGGCCGACTCCTCCCACCCTGGACACTCCCTGTTCCAGCTACTCCCCTCCGGCAGAAGGCTGCAGTCCATCAGGACCAATACCTCACGCCACAAAAACAGTTTCTTCCCTTCCGCTGTTGGCCTCTTCAACAAGGCCAAGGGACCACACTGACAATTGACTTCCTGCTAAAACACTGCTCTTGCACTGCATTGCAAAATTGTATCTTGTACATTTGTATTTTTTGTAATATTTGTATTTTTATATTGTAAATTTGGCAACTTATTTTTTTAGCTTTTATTGTATATCTTATTTTTTATTGTATATCTTATTTAATTATAATTCCACTTAGTACTGCTAGTTTATGTACCCTTAGTATAGATAGTCCACATATTTAAATTTTAGGTCCCTATATGTTTATATGCACCTTCCTGCCAAAGCAAATTCCTTGTCTGTGCAAGCTTTCATGGCGAATAAATCCAATTCTGATTCTGATTCATCACAGACCCTTAAGCTGTTGAAGCTTTAAACAAAGCCATATCTCTTTTCACAGTGTATTCGTCTGTAGTCATGTCAACAAGTCAACAACCTCCACCCCATTAATATCTAGGGGAAAATACAACATTGCAAAGAAGATCGGTTGTTATTGACTATTGTTTTATTGAAATTGTTTAAAAAAAAACATGTCTCTAAATATTTCATGTGAATTGATTCATGATGTGGTACATCTTGTCAAAAGTGTTAGAAACCCTGAACTATTTGAATAAACTCATTCTTCTTTGAACCCAATAAATACACATTTCTATTTATGACAATAGGAACATTATAATAACCAATCAGAAATGGCACTTGGACTGATCTGATCCAGTTCTAACAATGTAGTCTCATTCTACCTTATGTAAGCGTCTGGGCCTCTAGGTTTGTAGGAGCTGTGAGTATAGCAATAACCAGATGGACACAGAAAATTGTAATTGACTGTAAACTTTAGTTTGAGCAATATTACAATAGTGCACAATACAACCTATGGGCCCAAATAAGTAATTAAAAAAATAAACTGTCCTTTTAGAAAATGTTCTTTCCGGAAAGTGTTGCTTTGCGCCGTGCCAGTGGTCTGTCTTAGATCAGAGCCGGATTTCCCATCTGATTGAATCCGGTTCCAACTATACGAGTATCTGACAGGGCAGATGGCTGCCAGACAAATAACAAAGCTCCTCAGCTCTCTCAATACTTTGATATGTTTCTCTAACTTTTTTATTTACTGGGGCAAAAAAGGCTGTAATGTCCCTTCCTCATTTCATGATGACTACTAGAAGAAGAAAAACGTGTAAAAAAAGTCAGCTCAGGGGGGCCACAAGGGGGCCAGGGACATTTGTACAGGGGCACTGGCCCCTGTAGGCCCCCGTATAGAACCGCCCCTGCACATGCGCACACAAGATGGCATGTGCGTGCATGTGAAGACTCACATGCACACACTCTAATGAATAGAAACAGCTGAGAAAAATATAAGTTTGGCTTTGGCTTTTGGGCTGATGGATTTGTAAAGGGAGTCAGGTGGCTGAGCGGTTAGGGAATCGGACTAGTAATCAGAAGGTTGCAGGTTCGATTCCCGGCTGTGCCATTGACGTTGTGTCCTTGGGCAAGGCACTTCACCCTACTTGCCTCGGGGAGAATGTCCCTGTACTTAGTGTAAGTCGCTCTGGATAAGAGCGTCTGCTAAATGACTAAATGTAAATGTAAAGAAATCAGATATTCTTTTCTGACTTGCCATAGTTAGCTGAGTTTGTTTTCTTGAATATTCTAATTTGAGCATAGTGTAACGGTGTGAAAACCGTGAAACTCACTCCTCAGGTATGTAGCAGGCCACCCGCTTCAACGAAGAGCTAGCTTTTCTTTGGCGTAGTTGGTAGTGGTAACGCTTGGAAAGTCGGAGGTCGAGCGTTCGAGCCCAGGCGAATACCTTGTCGTGACGGAGCGTCGCTACGTCTCTTACATACCTGTTACAATAGTCACGTCATTCACGCCAGATCGACTTTTGAAATATATTTATTTCTCAAAATCACAAACCACATTTGACATCATATAAAAATGCAATTATATTTTGAACAACTTTATGAATAAAGGTGGAAAATTCAAAACCTGTTGAAAAACTAAAACTTTTTTTCAGTCATTTTAAATTCTCGTGCTGTCAGCAGGGGGTGCTGCAGCACCCATAGTTCCCAGGACCCCTAGTTCAGCGAGTAACATGTACCTGCAGCATAGAGTTAATATAACTAGAGTAAGCTACTTTTGTCTTCCAAGATGGCGTCCCCATTCATTTCTATGAAAAGTGCTCAGTGGCGCATTGAGGCAAGCGAGAGCGCGGACTGGACGCGGCCATCTTTCCACTTCCGTATCTTCCGGTTTAGCTTTAAACAGTGGCTCTTTTTTCCGCTAGCTCCGAGACCTCGTGCACGCTTGCAACTAGCTGTACACGTCATACTTTGCGACAACCAGTCGCGAGCATAGATTTATATGGTTACGAGCGTGTGAGCTAAGGCATTGCAGTTGCAGAATCTATGGGCAGAATGGGGTACAAGTCCGATAAGAATCAGACACATGATGCAAACTTAACGGAAATGTATTCTGTCACTGTATAGTATTCCTTTCACTTGTTTTTTTAGAAATAGGCTATAGGGCTAAATATAGGGCTATTCTAGATGGAACTCAACACATATGTTGCTTTTTTTCTTCTCTGAAGAAGAGTGTAAGGTCTAAATCTTGTCAGTAGTATGTGGATAGGATGAAGTACAGTTTATTAGACTCAGTGTGACCTGTTTTAGGCTGAAATCTAAGCACTGTCATGTAATGTGAACTTCTACAATGCATTCGATATTATTGACTAGTAACACAATTTCTACACCAAAACCCATTCCCATGCATTGTTGCCCCCGACGACACAGGGGGTGTACAGAAGACAACAACTGAGTAAATTGGAGAGGAGTTTGCTGCAGTCAGACAGCGCCACCTGGAGAACATGGGCTGCCTATACAGACAACGAGGACAGCGTGACGGTTAAAGTACAGATACAAGAAGTTTCAAGAACAACCTGCATGACTCAACAGGTCTTGTAGTTAAAACAATAACAAAACCAACCAATCATACTCAACAAATGGGTCAAATACACAGACACTCTAAAGGGCTGCAGAGATAAATAGAGGTCAACCAGAAATTAATATTGAGCACCTTGATGGGTTTCTTTCAATTTCAAATTACAAATGTGTGCTTCAAAACTTAAAAGGTGTCAGTCAGTGTTTACCAAGATTCTACCCAGTCTGACACAGCTTCCCCTCCATTGTTACAGGGGTAGAGTATCTTCCCTGTGTCCTGTCATGTTGGACTATAGATTTGGTGTTACTGCATGTGCTGTCCCAGTAGGTGCTGGCCAGTAGTTCTTCCAGCTGTGGGTCATACAGAAGTTCTCTCAGGTTGTGACTGCTGGGACAACTTCACCCCCTTGTTTTTTGTATCATAGATGTGCAAGAAACCTTTCAATATGTCATTTGTTAACATAAATAGTCAGTGAGTCAGGGCTGGCAACTTTTCCAAAAACCTTGGCGTGACATTTGGTAGCATTAGCTTGGCTACTTGGTTGGCGTTGCATTTTCAGGCATGAGAGCGTGTGAAATGGTTGAAATGCGTGTCTCACGGCCGATGCATGAGAGTTGGCAGCCCTGGTGTGTGCTGCTTAGATCTTCTCTTCTGTGTGGGTCCTGCAGTGAGCTCTGAAATGGCCAGAGTGGCTAAACGTTTTATCACAGAGGTCACAGCTGTAGGGCTTCTCTCCAGTGTGGATTCTGCGGTGAACTGTCAAATCCCCAGTCAGTCTAAAGGTTTTACCACAGAGGTCACAGCTGTACGGCTTCTCTCCAGTGTGGATCCTGCTATGAGTTCTGAAATTGCCAGCATTGCTAAAGGTTTTACCACAGAGGTCACAGCTGTATGGCTTCTCTCCAATGTGGATTCTGCGGTGAACCGTGACACTGCAAGCATGGCTAAAGGTTTTACCACAGAGGTCACAGCTGTAGGGCTTCTCTCCAGTGTGGATCCTGCTATGAACTCTGAGATTGCTAGCGTGGCTAAAGGTTTTACCACAGAGGTCACAGCTGTAGGGCTTTCCCCCAGTGTGGATTCTGCTGTGAACTGTGAAATTGCTAGCACTGCTAAAGGTTTTACCACAGAGGTCACAGCTGTAGGGCTTCTCTCCAGTGTGGATTCTGCGGTGAACTGTCAATTGCCCAGTCAGTCTAAAGGTTTTACAACAGAGGTCACAGCTGTAGGGCTTCTCTCCAGTGTGGATCCTGCGGTGACCTGTGACATTGTTAGCACTGCTAAAGGTTTTATCACAGAGGTCACAGCTGTAGGGCTTCTCTCCAGTGTGGATCCTGCTGTGAACTGTGAAATTGTTAGCATTCCTAAAGGTTTTACCACAGAGGTCACAGCTGTAGGGCTTCTCTCCAGTGTGGATTCTGTGGTGAACTGTTAAACTGCTATACCTGGTAAAGGTTTCACCACAGAGGTCACAGCTGTAGGGCTTCTCTCCAGTGTGGATCCTCATGTGCTTCTTGAGGTTACTGGATGAGGAAAGGCTCTTCCCACACGTGTCACAGTGATGTGTCTCCATAACTCAGCTCTCTCTTTGTTCTCTGTCTGGTCTCTCTGGATCCTGTATCTAGTCTCTGTAAGCTTGTTTCTCTCTAGTGGATCCTCTGTCTGGTTACTGCTGTTTCTGGTTGAGTCTCTCTATGTATTCTCTCTGGTTGAGTCTCTGTAGTGTCTCTGGTTGAGTCTCTGTAGTCTCTCTGGAGATGTCTTCTCTGTCTATGATCAAGTAAGATTGGCCAGTAGGGGATCTGGAAGAAACAGTTACAAGTTAATGAGAACTCAGCTTTCACATGTGAAGGAAACTTATTGTCCACTTTGCATATGTAATGTTGATCATTTGGTTACAGGTGTATGTTTCTCTGTTTATATTTACTGGAGAAACACAACACTGTGATAAAAACGTAATCTCTGGCATACAACTCCTCATAGTAATTTGGTTTTCTTCAAAATAATAATAATCGATATGATTAATTACTACACAATAAGCATTACATGTAAATTAACAATAAAAGGACTTTGGATTGGAATTGCAAAGTTTTAAATCCAATAATATTATACACTCTATTGCATGTGTCTACTTTTTTTAAATTTAAAACGGATAGTTACAACATAGGAAATCGCGGAATGTTTATGAGCAGTCAACATATTAGCTCCACTGCAGCAATACAGAACACAACACACTATCTTTACAGTACACTGCCCACGAGGGCGGTCAAATTAAAGTTCACAAAACGTGAACGTACGTACCTTGAGACTCACAACACTGTCTGCATCTAAATAGCATTAAAACAAGATTAAATACACTTTTCACAACGTAGGCCTACTAACATATCCCCATTCATAAAGGCAAACACTGAATCTAGCTAACAACACAATGGAAGTAAAGCTAGCTAGCCAGCTAGCACCGAAATGAGTTTAAAAAACAAGCACAAAGTTGCAAATCCTTGATACAACGTCAAAAGCTACGCATATAATGCTAGCACTTACCTTTATAGTTATTAGAACTGCAACAGTGCTTCAATCTTTAAATACATTAGGTCTCAAAATAAATGTTAAAACGTAGGGAAACTTCATTTGACGTATGACAAACTACATTGATTTAGAGCTCACGTAACCGTGGACACAAACCAATGACTGTAAAAAGTCAAGGATGCAAACACTCAAGATGCAGTTGCACATTTGAAACACCAGATGACTAACAGAACGGTAAAGGCTAGCGTAAGGGGTCCCATTATCGTCCACCTAGCTCTCGACGCTCGAAAGTTTACCAAAATGTCTATATAAAACAAATTAAAAACGTTATGTCACAGCATTGTACTTTATATAGATACACACCTACAGTATAACATTACGGTTTTAAAATGCAATAAGGATATGTCTAGACATTTTATTTTCCTGATTTTAGCAGTTAGCCAAGGGGCCCCATTATCGTCCACCCACGGTTTGAGAGCGTATTTACATACTCAAATCTTAAAGTAAGAAGCTGTAATTTGGTGTGCAGCATTATAAGATGTGTACTCATCGATGAGTTAATTAGGATTCCTCCCTTAGGAGGAATGAGGATGAGGACATCGTCTGACAAACTTCTCCTTCTCAGGAGGGGTACAAGACCTGTGTGCCCTGTGGGGCTCAGGCAGAACTTGACTAGGCAGAACTCTCTCTAAGACTTCTGACAAGACTGTTCTCACAAAGGCCTTTGTCTTCTCTACTCTAGCGAGACTGGTAACATGACTGGTATCGCCAATCTAGATTGAGACACCATGGTGTATTGTATTCATTGTTTGATTTGCATCATTTCTTATCTTATTTAACTATAAAGAACTGGCATTTAATCTTCTTCTCCACCCAAATTAGATCCTCAACAAAATGGTGGCCTCCGACGTGTTTGGGGGAGAGAGATCTGGACGAGTAGGTCCCCGAGAAGGGGACCCAGCAGACAGAGTAAGGGAGCAGGGCGGCGGTGGTTGACTGACACTCACTCGGGCCCATCATAACAAGGTAAGCAGAGCCTGCTTAAACTAAATCTGCATAGCTTACGACCCAGTAACTTTAGGAGTGAGTGTCTGTAAACTGCTGTTAGGCCTGTGACCAAAGGCTGCTAGAACCAAATTGACCCTGTAAAGATACTTGGAGTTGACATAAACATTGATGCAAAAAAAGATAGATCATAATAGATCCCTGATGTAATTTTTATTTTAAAGAACAGCATTTTTATTTCAGAGCAGCTGTAGGAGTGTGAGTGTTGGAGCGATAGAGGATGGAATACTAGCCCATATGACTGGGGATACAAGCAGTAAAGAGGGTTGGTGGGGGTGAGAACCAGCTGGAAAGGTTTTCAATAATCAGAGGGAAGGCTGTTTGGGATTGCAAACCAAAAAATGTGTAACCCTTGAAGAGGTCGGCGGTTGTCTTATGCCTGCATGGCCATAAATTAGTTATTTGTCAGGTGCGACTAGGAAATGCCTGTGACACTAGGGTAGGTCAGAGGTCACAATATTACTAAAGTGTATAATGTCATGCAACTTTAAACAAGGAAAATAGAAGGAATGTCAAGGTCATTTCTAGGAGCCCTATCTAAAGACCTAAACAAAAGCTATCTAGCATGCAGTGTCCTTTTGTCTGTGCTTGCGAAGGCTCTGCTAATCGTCTCACATCCTCCCATATTGTGATACTATTTATATCTATTCAACTCCCTTGATTTCCTGTATTCATTGTCCAGCCTTCTGAGATACTCAACTTGAGTGTATCAGACACCTGCACCTTACTGGATGTAGTCCACGGTATGGTAAGATGTCTCTGTGGTACAGCCCCCTGACACAGGGCCCAGTCCACTGGAAGTGCTTCTCATCTGTTGTGCATGGACGACCCCCACCCTACATGGAGGCACCTGAGAGAGAGACAGAGAGAGACAGAGAGAGACAGAGAGACAGAGAGAGAGAGAGAGAGAGAGAGAGAGTGAGAGAGTGAGAGAGAGAGAGAGAGAGAGAGAGAGAGAGAGAGAGAGAGAGAGAGAGAGAGAGAGAGAGAGAGAGAGAGGACAAAGTTAACCTAGAGAGGCCCAAAACAAAAACTATGACAGCAGCGTCACTTGGTTCTGTCTATGAAGTTGGATGAACAAAGGTTCCTTTAAATTCATACCCTTCAGGAGGTGATTCAGGCTTCTCTTTGTGTGAACGTAAATGCAACATGAAGAATGATAACATGTCTTGATTTCATGTTCTGGTATACATGCCTCTGAGGCCAACACAAGACCCCTCTTCTAGAACATTTTAAGGTGCTGCGACGGGACGTGTATCATTGCATTTAGTGGCCTCGGGTGGGGATTTCATAAACAATTTATTCCACACATGACATCTGTTTGCGTGCATTACCACAGTCTACCACTAGATGGTAGCGGTAGCCTGTACAAATGTGCAACAGATGCTCATGTACTCACTGTCAACTCATCGAGAATCTCTTCTGTGCTGTGAATTATAGGCAACACTCACACACCAATTCGTATTGTAAGTCTACATTGTGATCCTTGCAGTTGTGCACCAGCCGCCAGACCGTTATGTAAATCTGACTTTGGAGGTAAAGGGTCAAAAATACAGATCCTCGATCGCTAATTTTCCTGGCAGGACTACGCTGTCTCTACAGTGATTCTAACCAAAGAAATGCTGTCATTCAATGCATTCTGTGTGAAAACAAGGAAAAAAGTATCCAAAGTTTAGTCCACAGACTTGTTGTGTTAAGTGTGTGCTAAGAGTTTTGTAATTTCAGTACGAACAAATGTGCTAAACCAATTGTAATGTTTTTGTTGTTGCTTGCCACTGTTTTGCTAATCTTTTTTCGATAGGTCGCCGATGTTGGTACAACACCTGTAATGTTTGCAGTCTCAGGCAAGGGCAGATATAGTAGAATTCAACAACTGCCACAGGTAATATAACTTTATTTTCAATTTGACCAAAGACCACAGTGTTTTATTCTACCCCTTACAAAAAAGAAGTATATTTAAGTATACTATAAGTATACTAAAATATGGATAGTATACACTTTTAGTTCACTTTTGATATACTTTTAAGAAGTATACTTAGAAAATAGTTCACTTTTGATATACTTATAAGTATGCTTTGAAAATAGTTCACTTTTGATATACTTTTAAGGAGTATACTTAGAAAATAGTTCACTTTTGATATACTTTTAAGTATGCTTTGAAAATAGTTCACTTTTGTAAGAAGTATACTTAGAAAATAGTTCACTTTTGATATACTTTTAAGGAGTATACTTAGAAAATAGTTCACTTTTGATATACTTTTAAGTATGCTTTGAAAATAGTTCACTTTTGTAAGAAGTATACTTAGAAAATAGTTCACTTTTGATATACTTTTAAGAAGTATGCTTAGAAACAGAAAATGGTATACATTTCTTCTGGAGTAGGATGTACGTTTTCTATTATTATACAGCAAAAACAGTCAAAATAATTTTAAAGTACATTACAGGTTACATTTTTTAGATCCATCTCATTCTAATTATTCATGTCTATTAAAATCTATTATGCATTGTACATTGAATCTTTTTTGGTACTGAAGCTGTACCCTTAATTACTGACAAAACATTCTGAAGCCCTATAATTTTATACTAATAATTATCAATTGGAGTATTAATGGAAAAAAAGCTACTTGAGAAAGAAGCAGACAGAAAGGTTGCATTATGCATTTGAAGGTTATACTGTCAAACTGACTGAAGAACGAAATAACGACGTGAAAAAATGAAGATAGTGTGGCTCATTGGCTGGTAAATTCCCATGATGCAAGGCGGTAAATAGTGTTAAAATTTGCTGATAAGTTTGCAGTTTGTTCGAAATACAAATGTAACTTCATGAATTTAGTTTTTTAAATGTGTCTGCTTAGAATGTAGTGTTTTGTTGTGTGGTCGTTGTTGTGGTGGTTTACCATTGTAACCATGAGTTAAATTACTGTTACGTTTCATAAGAAGAGCTGTCATACTCATAATTATTGTCAGAATGAGTCTGAGAACTCTCCATTGGGCTGTGACTATGGGGCGTGTTTCAACCGAACCCGGAAAACAAATGCCTCTTCGCTCAATTGGATAGACCTACAACCAATCAGAGCAACGTAGTAGCCTATGTTAACTTTTACCAAACCCCGTAGGAAGGACGGCAAAAACATATTTTCCATCGACAAATGCCTAGATTGCGTTTCTCTGTTCCTCTTTCAAAATGAATGCGCTGTCCATGTCTTCTAAAACAGACTCGATGGCAGAATCATAACATCCCAGCACTCCAGCGGTAGCCATGTTTGTTGAAAACGAATTCAACCAAAGCGCTCTTTGGTGACGTGGTTGATTACGTTACTGTTGATCATCTGTCCATCGTCGTATAAAGCCCGCCCTGACAATTTCATTGGTCCGAACAGCTTCTGTTCGGACATAGTTGGTCCCCAACAGACTCCCCAGACCCAACTTCCCGACCAAATTATTTTGTGGGCGGGGATAAATTGGGCTGGCAGCCAGGCTAGCAGTTAATAGCTTCTTTCAGCTAAGAAACTGCAGTGCAACGTTGCAAGGGCCCCCGTTCTCGCTAAATGATTTATAATCTGAGGCGTTTGAGGGGCTCCTAAACATTATAATATATTAGTAAGTAATAGTAAAATGTAATTTATTTAGTTTACTTCTTGAAGTACTTACATTAATTGAAAGTGCACTTAAAAGTATTGCAAAGTATATTGTGAGGCTCTTTAGGAAGTATACTTGATGAACTGAAAGTGCACTACACAGACTACTTCAGAGTATTCCAAAGTATACTTTGAGGCTCTTTAGGAAGTATACTTGATGAACTGAAAGTGCACTACACAGACTATTTTAGAGTATTCCAAAGTATACTTTGAAGTACTTTAGGAAGTATACTTCATAAACTAAAAGTGCACTACACAGGCTACTTTACAGTATTCAAAAGTAAACTTCAAATACACTATAAGTGTACTTTAAAGTGTACTAAATGACCTAAAAAGTGGGCCAATTCAGTTTACTTAGTACAAAAATAGTATATAAATAAGTACACTGCTAGTATACTTTTTATACTTAAGTATACTTACAAATTAAACTTGAAGTATACTTCTTTTTTGTAAGGGACATCATTCAATGTATTTTGCCAATACATAAATTAACCTCGCAATGTCATCGCAGATTAAAATTACCATTCGAAATATGTATTTCTTTCATGAGGAGGCGGCAGAACCACCAAGGCTCTATCGCTTATTACCTGATGTCCAGTGTCCTTGGCTTGAGCACTCACGACACCAGCGCAACGGGGCTGAAGGGGTGCATTGACGCTGAACAAACTTGATGGGTATGTTTTGGGGGTAAGTCTTGCCTCATAAAATCATTCACAGTTGGTACACTTAATGATTCTCTTAAAAGAGAGAACTCTAAAAGAGAGAATCATTAATGAGTTGTGTATCTCAACACTTCACTTGGCAAACTTAACAAAAAAGGATATTACATTGTACAACATTGTATCCGTAGAGGGACTTGACTCTGAAAGTATGGTGTCAAAATGAAGACTTTAATTAGACAATCAATGACAACATGACCATAAAACTATAAACACTATAATATAGTAAACAATAATAAAAAAAGATAAGGAATAAATTGTGTCTGTCTTGCTTGTTCTGGTTGTACATCTGGTGTATTTAGCGTGACGTACGGTGAATGAAATATAATGTAATGTTCTCAGACAGGTCTTTCCAAAGCCTAGGGGTGCTAATGCTAAAATCCTGAACGATACTTCAGTATTGACACAATTAGGCCAAGTGTGATTCCTTTGCAAGACAAGGGAATATGTTAACACATGTTGGACAACTGCATGCACAATCTCTGTAAACCATGTAAATATACATGTTACAACATTAAAAGTATTACTAGAATGTGATACATGAAATAAGAAACAAAATCCTATCAAACATGACATTAAAAGCTGTTTTGAACTATATTTATAAGAACACAACTTTTAATGATCATTTCAGAGTCTTCCTCGGTCCACCTTCCTCTTCAACTGTTGAGACCACCTTTCCAGAGGTGTGTCATTAAAGTGTGATTGTCATTTTAGCATTCACGCAAATCAACGACTGTCCCAGACGAGTGTCTGGGTGACCAGTGACAATGGGGCTGTATTATTCAGGTCTCTGCCAATACAGCCCTACAACACAATTATCCCTCTTCTGCTGTAGGGCTTCTCTCCAGTGTGGATTCTGCGGTGAGATTTCATAGTGAGTACAATAATTATTTAAAATAATTTACTTCTTGATGTACTTACATTAATTGAAAGTGCACTTGAAAGTATTGCAAAGTATACTTTGAGGTACTTTAGGAAGTATACTTCATGAACTGAAAGTGCACTACACAGGTTACTTTAGAGTATTCCAAGGTATACTTTTAAGTACTTTAGGAAATATACTTTAGGAACTGAAAGTGCACTACACAGGCTACTTTACAGTATTCAAAAGTAAACCTCAAATACACTACAAGTGTACTTTAAAGTGTACTAAATGACCTAAAAAGTGGGCCAATTCAGTTTACTTAGTACAAAAATAGTATATAAATAAGTACACTGCTAGTACACTGCTAGTATACTCTTAAGTACCATGATAATAGTATACTTATTATACTAAGTATACTTACAAAATAAACTTGAAGTATACTTCTTTTTTGTAAGGGATGGAACGTTACTCAAGTACTTTCACGGAACTCAGTATGTTCCGAAACAAATAGTTACAGCATTTATGTTATGGAGGGAATTGCCTGAAAAGGCAAAAAATGTAATGGCTGGAGCAAGTTAAATGTTTTATGATGATCTTTATTTTAACAACCGTAAGACTGAAAAGTGTGATTTCATAAAGGACATTGTCAGAGGGTTTGGTCATCCACCATTACAAAAATACATTTCAGTTAACCACAGGCTTGTTATTGAGCAAATATTTACAGCTTACAGCTGCTTTTTGATCAAAGGAGTTTTGTTTCACAGTAATAAATATGACAGAATTAACATGAATAATTAGAATATACAAGATGGATCTAAAAATGTAACTTGGAATGTACTTTAAAGGTATTTTGACTGTGTTTGCTGTATAATACAAGAAAACTTACATCCTACTCCAGAAGAAATGTATTAAAAAAAAATTCTAAGCATACTTCTTAAACGTATATCAAACGTTAACTATTTTCTAAGCATACTTAAAAGTATTTCAAAAGTGAACTATTTTCTAAGTATACTTCTTAAAGTATATTAAAAGTGAACTCTTTTCTAAGCATACTTCTTAAAAGTATATCAAAAGTTAACTAAAACTGTACTATCCATTTTTAGTATACTTATAGTATACTTTTATATACTTCTTTTTCGTAAGGGAATACAGCCCTACAACACAATTATCCGTCTTCATCAGAACTACTAAGTATTGTATTTCTTAAAGTACAGATACAGTTTCAAGAACAACCTGCGTGAGCCTCAACAGCTCTTGTAATTAAAGCAATAACAAACCAACCAATCTTACTCAACAAATGGGTCAAATACACAGACACTCTGAAGGGCTGCAGAGATAAAGAGGTCAACCAGAAATGAATATTGAGCACCTTGATGGGTGTTTTATGAAATTACAACTGTGTCCTTCATAACTGAAAGGTGTCAGCCAGTGTTTACCAAGATTCTACCCAGTCTGACACAGCTTCCCCTCCATTGTTACAGGGGTAGAGTATCTTCCCTGTGTCCTGTCATGTTGGACTGTAGATCTGATGTTACTGCATGTGCTGTCCCAGTAGGTGCAGGCCAGTAGTTCTTCCAGCTGTGGGACATACAGAAGTTCTCTCGGGTGGTGACTGCTGGGACAACTTCACCCTCTTGGGTTTTCAATCATAGATATGCATAAACTGTTCAATAGGTCATTTGTTTGACAGTCATTGTGGGCTGCTTATATCTTCTCTCCTGTGTGGGTCCTGCAGTGAGCTCTGAGATTGCCAGCCTGGCTAAAGGTTTTATCACAGAGGTCACAGCTGTAGGGCTTCTCTCCTGTGTGGGTCCTGCAGTGAGCTCTGAGATTGCCAGCCTGGCTAAAGGTTTTATCACAGAGGTCACAGCTGTAGGGTTTCTCTCCAGTGTGAATTCTGCGGTGAGCTGTCAAATCCCCCATCAGTCTAAAGGTTTTACCACAGAGGTCACAGCTGTAGGGCTTCTCTCCAGTGTGGATTCTGCGGTGAACAGTGATAGTGGTAGCTCTGCTAAAGGTTTTATCACAGAGGTCACAGCTGTAGGGCTTCTCTCCTGTGTGGGTCCTGCAGTGAGCTCTGAGGTTGCCAGCCTGGCTAAAGGTTTTACCACAGAGGTCACAGCTGTATGGCTTCTCTCCTGTGTGGATTCTGCGGTGAGTTGTAAATTCCTCAGTCTGTCTAAAGGTTTTATCACAGAGGTCACAGCTGTAGGGCTTCTCTCCAGTGTGGATCCTGGTATGAACTCTGAAATGGACAGCCTGACTAAAGGTTTTACCACAGAGGTCACAGCTGTAGGGCTTCTCTCCAGTGTGGATCCTGCTATGAACTCTGAAATTGGCAGCCTGACTAAAGGTTTTACCACAGAGGTCACAGCTGTAGGGCTTCTCTCCAGTGTGGATCCTGCGGTGATCTGTGTAACTGCTAGCATGGCTAAAGGTTTTACCACAGAGGTCACAGCTGTAGGGCTTCTCTCCAGTGTGGATCCTGCTATGAACTCTGAAATGGGAAGCCTGACTAAAGGTTTTACCACAGAGGTCACAGCTGTAGGGTTTCTCTCCAGCGTGGATCCTGCAGTGATCTGTGTAACTGCTAGCACGGCTAAAGGTTTTACCACAGAGATCACAGCTGTAGGGCTTTTCTCCAGTGTGGATTCTGCGGTGAGCTGTGTAACTGCTAGCATGTCTAAATGTTTTACCACAGAGTTCACAGCTGTAGCGCTTTTCTCCAGTATGGATTCTGCGGTGATCTGTGTAACTGCTAGCATGTCTAAAGGTTTTACCACAGACGTCACAGCTGTAGGGCTTCTTTCCAGTGTGGATCCTCATGTGCTTCTTGAGGTTACTGGATGAGGAAAGGCTCTTCCCACATGTGTCACAGTGATGTGTCTCCATAACTCAGCTCTCTCTTTTTTCTCTGTCTGGTCTCTCTGGATCCTGTATCTAGTTTCTGGAAGCTTGTTTCTCTCTGGTTGATCCTCTGTCTGGTTACTGCTGTTTCTGGTTGTCTCTCTCTGTATTCTCTCTGGTTGAGTCTCTGTAGTCTCTCTGGAGCCTTAAGATGTCTTCTCTGTCTTGTCTCCGCCTATGATCATATGTAAATATACATGTTAATATACATGTTACAACATTAAAAGTATTACTAGAATGTGATACATGAAATAAGAAACAAAATCCTATCAAACATGACATTAAAAGCTGTTTTGAACTATATTTATAAGAACACAACTTTTAATGATCATTTCAGAGTCTTCCTCGGTCCACCTTCCTCTTCAACTGTTGAGACCACCTTTCCAGAGGTGTGTCATTAAAGTGTGATTGTCATTTTAGCATTCACGCAAATCAACGACTGTCCCAGACGAGTGTCTGGGTGACCAGTGACAATGGGGCTGTATTATTCAGGTCTCTGCCAATACAGCCCTACAACACAATTATCCCTCTTCTGCTGTAGGGCTTCTCTCCAGTGTGGATTCTGCGGTGAGATTTCATAGTGAGTACAATAATTATTTAAAATAATTTACTTCTTGATGTACTTACATTAATTGAAAGTGCACTTGAAAGTATTGCAAAGTATACTTTGAGGTACTTTAGGAAGTATACTTCATGAACTGAAAGTGCACTACACAGGTTACTTTAGAGTATTCCAAGGTATACTTTTAAGTACTTTAGGAAATATACTTTAGGAACTGAAAGTGCACTACACAGGCTACTTTACAGTATTCAAAAGTAAACCTCAAATACACTACAAGTGTACTTTAAAGTGTACTAAATGACCTAAAAAGTGGGCCAATTCAGTTTACTTAGTACAAAAATAGTATATAAATAAGTACACTGCTAGTACACTGCTAGTATACTCTTAAGTACCATGATAATAGTATACTTATTATACTAAGTATACTTACAAAATAAACTTGAAGTATACTTCTTTTTTGTAAGGGATGGAACGTTACTCAAGTACTTTCACGGAACTCAGTATGTTCCGAAACAAATAGTTACAGCATTTATGTTATGGAGGGAATTGCCTGAAAAGGCAAAAAATGTAATGGCTGGAGCAAGTTAAATGTTTTATGATGATCTTTATTTTAACAACCGTAAGACTGAAAAGTGTGATTTCATAAAGGACATTGTCAGAGGGTTTGGTCATCCACCATTACAAAAATACATTTCAGTTAACCACAGGCTTGTTATTGAGCAAATATTTACAGCTTACAGCTGCTTTTTGATCAAAGGAGTTTTGTTTCACAGTAATAAATATGACAGAATTAACATGAATAATTAGAATATACAAGATGGATCTAAAAATGTAACTTGGAATGTACTTTAAAGGTATTTTGACTGTGTTTGCTGTATAATACAAGAAAACTTACATCCTACTCCAGAAGAAATGTATTAAAAAAAAATTCTAAGCATACTTCTTAAACGTATATCAAACGTTAACTATTTTCTAAGCATACTTAAAAGTATTTCAAAAGTGAACTATTTTCTAAGTATACTTCTTAAAGTATATTAAAAGTGAACTCTTTTCTAAGCATACTTCTTAAAAGTATATCAAAAGTTAACTAAAACTGTACTATCCATTTTTAGTATACTTATAGTATACTTTTATATACTTCTTTTTCGTAAGGGAATACAGCCCTACAACACAATTATCCGTCTTCATCAGAACTACTAAGTATTGTATTTCTTAAAGTACAGATACAGTTTCAAGAACAACCTGCGTGAGCCTCAACAGCTCTTGTAATTAAAGCAATAACAAACCAACCAATCTTACTCAACAAATGGGTCAAATACACAGACACTCTGAAGGGCTGCAGAGATAAAGAGGTCAACCAGAAATGAATATTGAGCACCTTGATGGGTGTTTTATGAAATTACAACTGTGTCCTTCATAACTGAAAGGTGTCAGCCAGTGTTTACCAAGATTCTACCCAGTCTGACACAGCTTCCCCTCCATTGTTACAGGGGTAGAGTATCTTCCCTGTGTCCTGTCATGTTGGACTGTAGATCTGATGTTACTGCATGTGCTGTCCCAGTAGGTGCAGGCCAGTAGTTCTTCCAGCTGTGGGACATACAGAAGTTCTCTCGGGTGGTGACTGCTGGGACAACTTCACCCTCTTGGGTTTTCAATCATAGATATGCATAAACTGTTCAATAGGTCATTTGTTTGACAGTCATTGTGGGCTGCTTATATCTTCTCTCCTGTGTGGGTCCTGCAGTGAGCTCTGAGATTGCCAGCCTGGCTAAAGGTTTTATCACAGAGGTCACAGCTGTAGGGCTTCTCTCCTGTGTGGGTCCTGCAGTGAGCTCTGAGATTGCCAGCCTGGCTAAAGGTTTTATCACAGAGGTCACAGCTGTAGGGTTTCTCTCCAGTGTGAATTCTGCGGTGAGCTGTCAAATCCCCCATCAGTCTAAAGGTTTTACCACAGAGGTCACAGCTGTAGGGCTTCTCTCCAGTGTGGATTCTGCGGTGAACAGTGATAGTGGTAGCTCTGCTAAAGGTTTTATCACAGAGGTCACAGCTGTAGGGCTTCTCTCCTGTGTGGGTCCTGCAGTGAGCTCTGAGGTTGCCAGCCTGGCTAAAGGTTTTACCACAGAGGTCACAGCTGTATGGCTTCTCTCCTGTGTGGATTCTGCGGTGAGTTGTAAATTCCTCAGTCTGTCTAAAGGTTTTATCACAGAGGTCACAGCTGTAGGGCTTCTCTCCAGTGTGGATCCTGGTATGAACTCTGAAATGGACAGCCTGACTAAAGGTTTTACCACAGAGGTCACAGCTGTAGGGCTTCTCTCCAGTGTGGATCCTGCTATGAACTCTGAAATTGGCAGCCTGACTAAAGGTTTTACCACAGAGGTCACAGCTGTAGGGCTTCTCTCCAGTGTGGATCCTGCGGTGATCTGTGTAACTGCTAGCATGGCTAAAGGTTTTACCACAGAGGTCACAGCTGTAGGGCTTCTCTCCAGTGTGGATCCTGCTATGAACTCTGAAATGGGAAGCCTGACTAAAGGTTTTACCACAGAGGTCACAGCTGTAGGGTTTCTCTCCAGCGTGGATCCTGCAGTGATCTGTGTAACTGCTAGCACGGCTAAAGGTTTTACCACAGAGATCACAGCTGTAGGGCTTTTCTCCAGTGTGGATTCTGCGGTGAGCTGTGTAACTGCTAGCATGTCTAAATGTTTTACCACAGAGTTCACAGCTGTAGCGCTTTTCTCCAGTATGGATTCTGCGGTGATCTGTGTAACTGCTAGCATGTCTAAAGGTTTTACCACAGACGTCACAGCTGTAGGGCTTCTTTCCAGTGTGGATCCTCATGTGCTTCTTGAGGTTACTGGATGAGGAAAGGCTCTTCCCACATGTGTCACAGTGATGTGTCTCCATAACTCAGCTCTCTCTTTTTTCTCTGTCTGGTCTCTCTGGATCCTGTATCTAGTTTCTGGAAGCTTGTTTCTCTCTGGTTGATCCTCTGTCTGGTTACTGCTGTTTCTGGTTGTCTCTCTCTGTATTCTCTCTGGTTGAGTCTCTGTAGTCTCTCTGGAGCCTTAAGATGTCTTCTCTGTCTTGTCTCCGCCTATGATCAAGTATGATTGGCCAGTAAGGGATCTGGAAGAAACAGTTACAAGTTAATGAGAACTCAGCTTTCACATATGAAGGAAACTTGTGTCTGTCATATTGTCCACTTTGCATATGTAATGTTGATCATTTGGTTACAGGTGTATGTTTTTCAGGTTTATATTTACTGGAGCAACACAAAACTGTGATAAAAACGCAATATCTGGCATACAACTCGTCATAGTAATTTGGTTTTCTTCAAAATAATAATAACCTATATGATTAATTACTACATATAAGCATTACATTTAAATTAACAATAAAATGACTTTGGATTGGAATTTTGTTTGTTGAAATTGCAAAGTTTTAAATCCAATAATATTAATACACTCTATTGCTTGTGTCTAATTTTTTATTTAAAACGAATAGTTACAACATAGAAATGAAATCACGGAATGTTTATGAGCAGTCAACTTATATTGACTCCATAGCAGCAGGGGCGGATCTACCGGGGTGGCATGGGGTGGCAAATGCCACCCTAAAAATAGCCTTGCCATCCCAGCTGCCACCCCAGTTGGCAGCTTTGAAAACAAAGAAAAGTTGTGGCTCATCGGACATTTGCGAGAGCGAATTTCTAATATCCGAATGCAAGTAAATGCAGCACGAAAACGACTCCATCCACCCTCGCCACACCGCCACCGAAGTTGCTTTTATTTGAACACAAGGAAGGCGCAAACTGACCATAGAAGGCTTCAACTCAAGGAAGGAATCGTCGGCACGGACAGCAGACCACACCGGTGGAATGAGGTGTTAAGCAATTATCTATTAATGACAAAGAATAATTACAAAAGTGCAGGGCTATACGGAGTTGCAATGTTACTTTTCCTGTTGAATTGAGGTTAATAACATTAACTCGTGAATTCTTGGGCAACAAAGCAACAACAAAGATGACTGTGGTAAAGTTAGTTTGAAGTTCGATATTCAACAGATATTCGGACGCAGTATTGTGTTATTTTAACCGGTGTTTAGCACTGCTACGACCGGCCGCTTAGCCAATGCTTTTGGCTGCCTAAACAACGCGTACGTTTAGGGACCGTCAACAAATTACACATTTCAAAAGTCAATAGCTTTTCAACAACATGAACTAGGAGCGTCAAAATCATGTTAAACTGTTGAAGATGTATGCATTCATGCTGCACAGCCTTTATTTTGTTCATTTTCATCTCAAGTTATTAAAAAATATTTTATTTAAAATAAATCTTCAAACTTCAATAGCTTTTTGGTCATGTGACCTATAATCCTCAAATTAATTTCAGTGTTCACTGACTATGCATACATGTTGCACAGCCTTTAGGTTTTTCATTTTGATCTCACACACATTTGCCACGGGATGCCACCCCTCAAAATCTCCTGCCACCCTCTTGCCACCCCATGAATATTTTTCTAGATCCGCCCCTGCATAGCAGCACAGAACACACAGTTCACTCTCTTGACGCTGCCCACGAGGGCGGTCAAATTAAAAAGTTTACAAAAACGTGAACGTACGTACCTTACTCATAACACTGTCTGCATCTAAATATAGCATAAAAAAATATTACATACACTTTTCACAGCGTAGGCCTACTAACATATCCCCATTCATAAAGGCAAACACTGAATCTAGCTAACAACACAATGGAAGTAAAGCTAGCTCTAGCTAGCACCGAAATTAGTTTAAAAAACAAGCACAAAGTCGCAAATCCTGGATACAACGTCAAAAGCAACGCATATAGTGCTAGCACTTACCTTTATAGTGTGGTATGCCGAAAACTGGATAAGACACCTCAAGTTTAGGCGTAAGTGGATAACCACAGGTCAAGCAAGCTTTGTCTTGACATTTGGTCTCACAGCAGAGAAACAGGGACAGTAAGGGGGGGGGGGGGGTCAGCTGATTCAAGATAAGCATGAATCAGCAGTTACAACGAGAACATAACATATTGACTTAACGCTTACAGGAGATAACGAGATACATCGAGAGCAGGGCAAACTGACATTTGGGTTTTGGGAGGACAGGGCGAAACTGTCATTGAGATAAGGGGTGTTTCATGTACTATAACTGCTGGCTGTATTCAAATGTTAAGTAGGCTCTCTGTCTTGTGCTCGTAGAGACCTAAACGAATGTGTTCCTGTCTTGATCAATAAAATCATTCCTTTGCATCTGAAACCTGGACCGACTCATGCGCTCATCTTTTGCACCTGTTTGGCTAAAAAGCTAGCCACCACAATAGTTATTAGAGCTTTGATCGTTAAATACATTAGGTCTCAAAATAAATGTTAAAACGTAGGGAAACTTCATTTTACGTATGATAAACGACATTGATTTAGAGCTCACGTAACCGTGGATTTAAACCAATGACTGTAAATGACTCGAGATGCCGTTGCACATTTGAAACACCAGATGGCACCAGAACGGTAAAAAGGCTACAATGATAGGCATGCATGCATCATCATATTTTCATAAATTTTCGTATTAAATCGTACACTTGAACTGTTAAGACAATATTGAAGAGAAGGGCTTTTCTAATTATGTAAATATATGCGTGATCATTTAAGGGAAATCATCCTTTATCAAGAAGATTTCATACAGCAAGTTTTACAATAATCTTCTCCTTCTGTCCAACTTCATTTTCAACCACTTTCATTAGCCTACAAGAGAGAGGGAAACGTATGGCATCTGAAACATACTTTTTTACACAATCAAATTGGCCAAACAAGTAATAGATATTTAGCTTAAAGGGTACTTCAGTTTCACAGAAATCTGCAAAAAACGAGGCTATAGGCTACAGTAGCCTACTCCTTCAGTAAGGTCAGTAGTTCACTGATCATATAATTTTGTCCGAAACTCGCCTTAATCCTTCAAACAAATTCTTCGTAACTAAACAGTTTAGACTTTTAATTGACAAAATGGACAACATCAAGAAACTCTTTATGCGCAAACCTGCCACTCCATCCAAACACGGCCGACTGCGGCATATTATGGCCGGTGCGGATTGCATTCTATTGAAACAAATGGACTAAAAATGTTAAGAAAAACTCATATATCGTGATATATAGCATACCATTACCTTCCGTGCTACAAAACTATACCGTTATGACGTAAAATTTAGGACATAGGCCTACCGCCCAGGCCAGCCCCATGTTTAACACATGTCTGTTCCAGTCTTCATCTTCCAGTGAGGTATAAGGGTTTAAACTAAGGTGCAGAACACAGGCTGTTACATCACTTGCACTGTTTGCATGTGTTCTGTCTTGTGTGTTTGTCTAGTGTTACGGCCTTTCCCCCTGGACAAGGTTGGTAACACAGGCTAAACAGCCTTACATAAATAAAAACTAGACAACAAAATGGAAAAAAACTTGGGCGGAGCAGGCTAACAGCAGAGGATTTTATGTTTTAGTTGTAGGCTGATAGTTCTTCCAGCTGTGGGTCATACAGAAGTTCTCTCAGGTGGTGACTGCTGGGACCGCTTGGGGGGGAGGGGGGGGACTTTGGATTGGAATTGCAAAGTTTTAAATCCAATGATAATCATGGGCGTATCTAGCCCTATTTTGGGGGAGCTCCCCCAACAACAAAAAAATTATAAAAAAATAATAATCATATTTTAAATGTAAATTTGTTAATTTCTCTTCCTAAAACCCACTAGAGGACACTATTTAAAAGGATATTTAAAAAAAAAATCTTCTGGGGGAACATGCCCCCAGACCCCCCTAGTTTTGCTGGGTCACAGGAAAAATAATAGGTTTTATCTAGGGGCTTAGCCCCCCCAAAAGTGGGAACCTAGATTCACCCCTGATAATAATAATATACTCTGTCTCTATTGCATGTGTCTCAAGTTATATTTAAAAACTGAGAATTTGTTGAGGAAAGTAATCTATGCTGCTATTTCATATGTTCAATGTCTCTGTTGAATGATGAATTTAATCTATGCTTCTGTTGAATAAAAATACAATCAATGCTTCAAATATACCAAAATGTGTAATGACAATGTTGAACATATATTCCAGATACAATCAATGCTTCAGATAAAATAAGTATTGATTATGATTATGCACCAGGACGTGACAGTGTCTGAGAGAGTGAGAAGAAGGTCATTCTCAAGAAAATGTATCTTTTTGTAGCCATGTGTTCCTGGTGGATGAGATGCATGGGGCTCTCAACAAGGCAAAACACACCTAGTCACCACCTTAGAAGTGTCTGGAGATGTGTTCACAGAGACAGTAGCAAACCAGCCTTGTGCCGTGTCATGTTTGTAATCCATTGAGTTCTTTCTCTCTCAATGTTTTCCTTGCTCTCTTGTTTCCCCCTCTCCAGACCCTATCAGTGGATGCCCAGGAGAGCCAGCCTCGCCCGCTGCTAGACTGTGCCCAGCTGGGGCACTTTGCCAGGGAGGCTCAGCTGAGAGGAGACTACCAGCTGGCTTCTCAGTACTACGAGGAGGTGCACTACCACTGACCCTGGCATGAACATGCTGCCAACACCCTCTTCAAACCTATTCATCATAATACCACATGGGTTCATTCACAATTCTGTCCCTCAGTGAACCTACCGGTGTATCAGTGGGCATTTTCTTCAATTTTTCCTCACCTGTGTAGGTTGGAGGATTGTAAGGCCGGAGACGCTTAGTGTTTGTCCCCGGCTTGGGAAACCCAATTTAATTCTGGTTAGATGTTCAGGGAGATAATTGACTCATTAATATCTGACTCCGATTTTAGAAATGTGCACAAGTGCGTTACCTGTAACCTTGAGCGCTAAATAGTTAATGACATGAAACTCTGGCGTAGGTAAAAATCGTCTGCTTGATCAGAGCATCGACCCTAAAGTATGCGTGTTCACTAATCAGTCGTTTATCATTACTATAATATGGATTTAACCATAGTAGACCTAGTATGTAAACCAATCACTCAGAGGCTCCAGTAAATTCCTTCGGAGCGTGGAGATCCACTGTAAGTAACTCAGAGGCCTTAGGTTAAAACCTACTTCAAAAGTCTATGTTTATAATCAGTATTAGCCGCATCAACCAGACTAGATCAAAGTTTTCACCGCTGTAGCGTGATAGATACGTTTCAAGGAGAACAAGTAACTTAAAATGCACAATAATAGTTTATTATCTAAATAGTAAGATAATCAATACAATGATAATGAAATATCATCAAATACAAAACATACCTTCAGAGCAATAGTTAACAAAAGGTATTCACAATGAAGACTAGGCACCTAACGCACCGGAGCTGTATCGTAAACAGAACTCAAAGTGAGTAGTAAAAACTTCTTCCTATATACACCCAAACCTGACTAAAATGGGGACACCGGTCATATGACTGAAAAGTTGTCTAACGCATACAAATTCAAATTGGATCATTAATCAAAGCTGCAGTAGTGGTGGTCCAACGATATGAAATACAATACCAATTGGTATTACTGAAGGGGAGGAATAATCGACCGAAATAACGTTTCCGAACTTTTTTTGAGGAGTTTATTAGAAACACTACGAGACGGGGCTCCAGTGTGCGTTCAAACAAGGCCAAAAGTGCCATAAGGTATCAGTTGAAAAAGACAATCCCACCCGTCAAAGTAACCCCCCCCCCCCCCCACCTAAATGACCGCTTTCAGCTCTGTTGTACGTTTTAATGAAGTGCATTGAGGCAATCATAGTGAGCAAGTTGAGGTCATGTGGTCTACCTTTGCAGTTTATATATTAATATACTGTATATTAAACTTGGGTTCATCAAAGATCATTGTTTACTAACTAAGTAGCAAGCCCACAAGTTACTAAGGCAGGCTTCCCCACTAGGATAAGTCCCGAATGAACTGGACCAGAGGCTGGTGTATCAAAAATACAAGTAGTTTATTAATTACAAGATTAACAACAAATAGCAAACATGAAAAAAAAACATCACTATGGGACCATGGGTAAACTCCGTCCTTGAATGCAGGCCGGAACGTGGATCGTTGTTTTTAAGGGTGCATACACGCACAGCAAATTATGTAAGGATACCTATAGCAAAAGGCTACAGACTCAGAATGTGTAATACCAGCACACGGTGAAATATGTCCAATTGTGGCGATACACACATATAAACTAAAAGTATCACAGCAAACAGTAAACAGCACTCCAGTGCCCAAGCGCAGCAAACTACGTGAGTGTGGAAACACGTCTGCCCTACACTCAGAGACAAGCCCAGGAGAATATACTATTGCATCTACACATGGCCCAAAAAGGTAGAACAAAATCAAACTGATTGATGGCACACGGGTAGGATCAAAAACAGTGGCCTGGACCTCCGTTGTATTTCAATTCTCAGAGCCCACAAGTCCTGCTCTCTGTATGTCACTTCTTCACACCAAGTAATTTGATTGTGGAAAACTACCTCCACCAATCCTTTCTCCCCAGTCACAATGTGGTATTCTGGACACTGGATACCTGAAGCATCAGTAAGATCGAATGAATTATTGAATACATCAAAAATTAAGATAGTACATGGAATGTATTCCCCAATTATTATTTTTATTCTCTGGGTGGCATACATTTTTTCTATAATTTTGATATAGAAAAAATCCCAATTAAACTGGCAAACTTGCATTAGCAGGCACTGATGGCTTGGTAATTAGCTTCTAACCACAACTTTTCACCTCATCAATATTTTGTATGGAATAATAGAGATATCTTGTATGAAAGAAAGTCAATTTTCAATCAAACATGGTTGAACTAAGGAATACTCACTGCTTCTTAATTTCATAATGAACATGTCAGCTGTTATCGTACTCACAATTCTTACAAAAGTGTCAGATTCCTGTGAAACCAAAGGATAATGCAATTATCTTTCATAATTGTCAATAATCTCAAGTAAAATGGTTTTAATTGCTGCGATTTTCTGGATATCCACTTGTTGATATAGACTTACAAGCCCCCACTTGCAGTGATACAATATTTATTGGTGATATTACCATCGTCAAAGATAAATGCAGTAATAGATATATTCGAAACTTACTAAAGAAGAATTATATGCTGTGTTCTACTATATTTTGGTCATCTAAATTTGAAGACATTAAGTGGAGAGACGTATGGATAATGCCATTGTTTTTTAATAAACAATGAAGTTAAGGAGTTTTAATTTCAAATATTGCACAAAATTTATCCTGTCGAGGTGTTATTTGAACGTTTCAACTTGGATATGGAAAACTCTTGTGACTTATGTGGCGTTTTTTTTTTTTTACGGAACAGGAATTCCTTTTTAGCTCAGACCATGCGCATTCCAACCAACAGGAGTCAAGGGGGAGTCAGATACACCCTCCCCCTTATATATACTTCCTGTTACTGCTAGGTCCTAGTGCTACACCGTTACACTAATGACACGGTCAGTAGCCCGAGTTATGGAGGAAGGTTTTCTCAAAAAGTCCCAATGATATTCTAAAGTTACAAGTGCATGACTTTATTCACATGAACTCAACGACTTGATTAGTGGTGCTGTGTCTTGGTCAACTCTTTAATGGGGTGGAGGGCTGTTGAAGACATGACTACAAACAAATAAACTGTAAAAAGAGATATGGCTTTGTTTAACGCTTTATAGTCAGTCTTAGGTTTCAAGGCAAATACAACATATTATATGTGGGTTCAGTATAGTTCAATATGTTGACAAAATGGACCTTTTTATCTTGTATGTCCTGAAATATGTAAGGATGCATATGCCATCACAGTTATCATGCAGTGACCGTTTTGATGGAAGGTTCTCAAACTGCATTAATGTAAACTATTTTGACTCATGGTTAATGTAGCAGGGAAGTACCTTGGGGTTACCATGGATGACGAGCTCTCCCTCACAGCCCACATTGCTGCGGTCTCCCGGTCGTGTAGATTCACCCTCTACAACATCCAGAAGATCAGGAGATATCTGTCTGAGCACTCCACCCAGCTGCTAGTCCAAGCACTTGTCCTCTCCAAGTTGGACTACTGCAACTCGCTGCTCGCCGGTCTCCCAGCATGCGCAACCCGCCCTCTCCAGAGGATTCAGAACGCAGCGGCCCGCCTGGTCTACAATCTACCCAGACGCTCCCATGTTACCCCGCTCCTCATCTCCCTCCACTGGCTACCCATCACAGCCCGCATCAGATTCAAGACCCTGGTACTGACCTTCCGAGCAGTGAACGGGACTGCAACCGACTACATCAAGTCTCTCCTGCAGCCTTACACCCCCACCCGCCACCTACGGTCTTCTTCAGACAACCGCCTGGTGGTCCCACCGCTCAAGAGCGCCCGGTCCCAACACAAGCTCTTCTCCTGTCTGGCCCCCCAGTGGTGGAACCAACTCCCCACATCCATCAGAGACACTGACTGTCTCCCCACCTTCAAGAAAAGGCTCAAGACGCACTTGTTCCGGGAGTACAACGGTACTTAGGAATGGTTTGCTGGACCCCATGTTAGTTTCCTCAAGGATCGCAATGACTCTTGCTTAGAGCCTTGCTGCTCTTGTTGGTTAGTGGTAACTGATTTAAATTGTTGAAATATTTTTTTTTACTGTTGCTTGCTTTTCTACAGGTACACTTGCACTTATAGCGATTCATGTTGTTTAATTGTAACTTGTTTAACTACATGCTCTTGTGGTTCTTCCCTTTGGCACTTATTTTGGTTGTTCACAATATGTGCTTCATGTTTTGGCTACCCTCAATGTTTTTGGGGCTATTTTGTTGTCATCAGTGACATATGCACTTAAAGTAAAGCTGTAAAGCTCTCTTGGAAGTCGCTTTGGATAAAAGCGTCTGCTAAACGAATAAATGTAAATGTAAGTAGTGTCACAACTTTAATTTCCTTCAGGATCAATAAGGTGAATTAAATATAATGCTCTACATGAACATTGAAATACAATTTCATTCTGTATTTAATGGTTTGCCATTCAACATGACAAATTATACATTTTACTTTAGGATTAAGTATTGTGGTTACTGTTAATAAGGCTTACTCCAACAAAAACATGCAACCAAAAAGGTATGCAAGACTTCAGACAAATCTGAACTGTCCTTTTTCTACAGTTAGTTCCAACTATGTTGACCACTCATGCTGCTCATTGTTATATTTAAATTGTTTTATTCTTAGATTGTTTAGTTCTTAGGAATAGTTAAACTTCTGTACCTTTACTTAATTTAAGATTCGTATACGTTTAGTGTTTGCACCTCCCTGCCACAGTAAATTCCGTGTTTGTATAACATACATGGCGAATAAACCGAATTCTGATTCTGAAGTAGTTTGGAGGCTGCAAGAAGTGCTAAAGATATGAGCCTTGTGACATTGCTTTTACACAATAATTCTGAGCTCCATTTATTTGACAGACAATAACCATATTTGCATACCAAAGGACCATAGGGGTGAAGATACGCAAAGCTGCCGTTTCCTATACCTGGTAAAACACCTCTTCCAGTAAAGATTTAGCATACAAGGTGGAAGCAGGCCTACGCAATTATACAGTAACATTTGACATTTTTCTATGGTTTGTCTACGGAAACCCAATTCAATATTGTCCAAAAAGTCAAATAGCAGTGCTATTATAAGCACTGCGTCAAATTAAACACTACCCTGGAGACTCAACTACTGGTCCAATCCAGAGTGAGAAGGTCCTTTTACCAATTGAGCTGTGAATTTAAATTAAGGACTCATGACAAATCAAGCTGGCAGAACTGCATGTCAAACACCCAACAAGTGTAAAACAATGTTTGGATAAAGGTGTGATCACCAACAAGCCATATACAAAGTATAATAAAGTTTGCAAACCGGTAAATTAGTGTAAAGGTGAGAATTTATTAAAAGTTGAAGTCAAGTTGCACAATTACGTCAATAAGAATTGTTGAGTCACTTGCTACGAGTTCTCGGGAGCAGGTGGAGGGAGTGCATCCCTACTGCGAGACCCAAAGCCAGGAATCCTTCTTTGGTCCTCCACACTAACAGTGGAAGACATGGCGGTACCTGCTGTAGCCGGTGTAACACTCGACTGAAGGGAAGCATCGTCCTTGAACATGATGTCGTACACTGGATGGACCATCTGCTTACCCCTCTTTCCTTTACGTCTGAAAAGGGCACCGTTAACACAGGGAGGCCGGGGAAACTGAGGGGACCCAGGGGAATCTGGCAGCCCTGGAAACTGGGGGGAACCTGGCAGCTGTGGAAATTGAGGGGGCCCGGGAAATTGAGAGGACCCGGGGGACCCTGGCAGACCGGGAACCTGAGGGGAGCCGGGGGACCCGGGAAACTGAGGGGAGCCGGGGGAACCTGGCAGCCGGGGAACCTGAGGGTACCCGGGGGAACCTGGCTGCCCTGGAAACTGGGGGGAACCTGGCAGCTGTAGAAATTGAGGGGGCCCGGGAAACTGAGAGGACCCAGGGGACTGAGGGGACCCTGGGAGCCCAGGAAACTGAGGGGAGCCGGGAAACTGAGGGTACCCAGGGGAACCTGGCAGCTCTGGAACCTGAGGGGACCCGGGGGAACCTGGCAGCCAAGGAACGTGAGGGGAGCCGGGAAACTGAGGGTACACGGGGGAACCTGGCAGCTCTGGAACCTGAGGTGACCCGGGGGAACCTGGCAGCTCCGGAAACTGAGGGGACCCTGGCAGACCGGGAAACTGAGGGGACCCGGGGGAACCTGGCTGCCCTGGAAACTGGGGGGAACCTGGCAGCTGTGGAAACTGAGGGGACCCGGGGGAACCTGGCAGCTGTGGAAACTGAGGGGACCCTGGCAGACCGGGAACCTGAGGGGACCCTGGGAAAAGGGGGTAAGGAAGGTCTGGTGTCTGGGGGCCAGTGGGTGCAGCTATTGTAGTGGCAGTCATTGGGAATGGTCCAGGGAACTCAGGGTATGGAGGCAGCTCTACTGACTGAGAATCTGAAGACCCTTGGAGCCCGGGAAACTGAGGGGACCCAGGGGAACCTGGCAGCTCTGGAAACTGAGGGGAACCTGGCAGCTCTGGAAACTGAGGGGAACCTGGCAGCTCTGGAAACTGAAGGGAGCCAGGGGAACCTGGCAGACCGGGAAACTGAGGGGACCCTGGCAGACCGGGAAACTGAAGGGAGCCGGGGGACCCTGGCAGACCGGGAACCTGAGGGGAGCCGGGGACCCCAGGTAACTGAGGGGACCCTGGGAGCCTGGGAAACTGAGGGGAGCCGGGAAACTGAGGGGACCCGGGGGAACCTGGCAGCTCTGGAAACTGAGGGGACCCGGGGGAACCTGGCAGCCCAGGAAACTGAGGGGACCCGGGGGAACCTGGCAGCTCTGGAAACTGAGGGGAGCCGGGGGAACCTGGCAGCTCCGGAAACTGAGGGGACCCTGGCAGACCGGGAACCTGAGGGGAGCCGGGAAACTGAGGGGAGCCGGGGACCCCAGGTAACTGAGGGGACCCTGGGAGCCCGGGAAACTGAGAGCTGGGGGAACCTGGCAGCTCTGGAAACTGAGGGGACCCGGGGGAACCTGGCAGCTGTGGAAACTGAGGGGACCCTGGGAAAGGGGGGTAAGGAAGGTCTGGTGTCTGGGGGCCAGTGGGTGCAGCTATTGTAGTGGCAGTCATTGGGAATGGTCCAAGGAACTCAAGGTATGGAGGCAGCTCTACTGCCTCATACCTGAAGACCCTTGAAGCCCGGGAAACTGAGGGGACCCGGGGGAACCTGGCAGCCAGGGAACCTGAGGGGAGCCGGGGACCCCAGGTAACTGAGGGGACCCTGGGAGGCCGGGAAACTGAGCGGACCCGGGAAGCTCTGGAAACTTAGGGGAGCCGGGGGAACCTGGCAGCCCGGGAAACTGAGGGGACCCTGGCAGCTCTGGAAACTGAGGGGACCCGGGAAACTGAGGGGACCCTGGCAGCCCTGGAAACTGAGGGGAGCCGGGGGAACCTAGCAGCTGTGGAAACTGAGGGGGCCCGGGAAACTGAGGGGACCCTGGGAAAAGGGGGGTAAGGAAGGTCTGGTGTCTGGGGGCCAGTGGGTGCAGCTATTGTAGTGGCAGTCATTGGGAATGGTCCAAGGAACTCAAGGTATGGAGGCAGCTCTACTGCCTCATAACCTGAAGACCCTTGAAGCCCGGGAAACTGAGAGGACCCGGGGGAACCTGGCAGCCAGGGAACCTGAGGGGAGCCGGGGACCCCAGGTAACTGAGGGGACCCTGGGAGGCCGGGAAACTGAGCGGACCCGGGAAGCTCTGGAAACTTAGGGGAGCCGGGGGAACCTGGCAGCCCGGGAAACTGAGGGGACCCTGGCAGCTCTGGAAACTGAGGGGACCCGGGAAACTGAGGGGACCCTGGCAGCCCTGGAAACTGAGGGGAGCCGGGGGAACCTAGCAGCTGTGGAAACTGAGGGGGCCCGGGAAACTGAGGGGACCCTGGGAAAAGGGGGTAAGGAAGGTCTGGTGTCTGGGGGCCAGTGGGTGCAGCTATTGTAGTGGCAGTCATTGGGAATGGTCCAGGGAACTCAGGGTATGGAGGCAGCTCTACTGACTCAGAATCTGAAGACCCTTGGAGCCCGGGAAACTGAGGGGACCCAGGGGAACCTGGCAGCTCTGGAAACTGAGGGGAACCTGGCAGCTCTGGAAACTGAGGGGAACCTGGCAGCTCTGGAAACTGAGGGGAGCCAGGGGAACCTGGCAGCCCGGGAAACTGAGGGGAGCCTGGCAGACCGGGAACCTGAGGGGAGCCGGGAAACTGAAGGGAGCCGGGGACCCCAGGTAACTGAGGGGACCCTGGGGGCCCGGGAAACTGAGGGGAGCCGGGAAACTGAGGGGACCCGGGGGAACCTGGCAGCCCAGGAAACTGAGGGGAGCCGGGGGAACCTGGCAGCTCCGGAAACTGAGGGGACCCTGGCAGACCGGGAACCTGAGGGGAGCCGGGAAACTGAGGGGAGCCGGGGACCCCAGGTAACTGAGGGGACCCTGGGAGCCCGGGAAACTGAGGGGAGCCGGGGAAACCTGGCAGCTCCGGAAACTGAGGGGACCCTGGCAGACCGGGAACCTGAGGGGAGCCGGGGACCCCAGGTAACTGAGGGGACCCTGGGAGCCCGGGAAACTGAGGGGAGCCGGGGGAACCTAGCAGCTCTGGAAACTGAGGGGACCCTGGCAGACTGGGAACTTGAGGGGAGCCGGGAAACTGAGGGAACCCGGGGTAACCTGGCAGCCCAGGAACGTGAGGGGAGCCGGGAAACTGAGGGTACCCGGGGGAACCTGGCAGCTCTGGAACCTGAGGGGAGCCGGTGGAACCTGGCAGCCCGGGAAACTGAGGGGAACCGGGGGACCCTGGGAGCCCGGAAAACTGAGGGGAGCCGGGGGACCCTGGCAGACCGGGAACCTGAGGGGAGCCGGGGACCCCAGTTAACTGGGGGGACCCTGGGAGCCCGGGAAACTGAGGGGAGCCGGGAAACTGAGGGGACCCGGGGGAACCTGGCAGCCAAGGAAACTGAGGGGAGCCGGGAAACTGAGGGGACGCGGGGGAACCTGGCAGCTGTGGAAACTGAGGGGAGCCGGGGGAACCTCGCAGCTGTGGAAACTGAGGGGGCCCGGGAAACTGAGAGGACCCGGGGGAACCTGGCAGCCCGGGAACCTGAGGGGACCCTGGGAGCCCGGGAAACTGAGGGGAGCCGGGAAACTGAGGGGACCCGGGGGAACCTGGCAGCCCAGGAAACTGAGGGGAGCCGGGGACCCCAGGTAACTGAGGGGACCCTGGGAGCCCGGGAAAGTGAGGGGAGCCGGGGGAACCTGGCAGCTGTGGAAACTGAGGGGAACCGGGCAGCCCGGGAAACCGAGGGGAACCTGGCTGCCCTGGAAACTGGGGGGAACCTGGCAGCTGTGGAAACTGGGGGGAACCGGGGGACCCTGGCAGCCCGGGAAACTGAGGGGAGCCGGGAAACTGAGGGGAGCCGGGGACCCCAGGTAACTGAGGGGACCCTGGGAGCCCGGGAAACTGAGGGGAGCCGGGGGAACCTGGCAGCTGTGGAAACGGGGGGGAACCTGGCAGCCCGGGAAACTGAGGGGAACCTGGCAGCCCTGGAAACTGAGGGGAGCCAGGGACCCCAGGTAATTGAGGGGACCCTGGGAGCCCGGGAACCTGAGGGGAGCCGGGGGAACCTGGCAGCTCCGGAAACTGAGGGGACCCTGGCAGACCGGGAACCTGAGGGGAGCCGGGGACCCCAGGTAACTGAGGGGACCCTGGGAGCCCGGGAAAGTGAGGGGAGCCGGGGGAACCTGGCAGCTCTGGAAACTGAGGGGACCCGGGGGAACCTGGCAGCCCAGGAACGTGAGGGGTGCCGGGAAACTGAGGGTACCCGGGGGAACCTGGCAGCTCTGGAAACCGAGGGGAACCGGGCAGCTGTGGAAACCGAGGGGAGCCGGGGGAACCTGGCAGCCCGGGAAACTGAGGGTAAGGCAGAATGTCTGGTGTCAGGGGACCAGTTGTTTCCGGAGCAGCAGGTGGAGATATGCAGGATACTGCAAACCGTTGGCCCTTCATCCGCAGGACAAGAACATATACCTCATCCTGTGAACACAAAAGCATTAGTGGAAGACCCAAATATACCGTACACATATTTGTGATCAGAAAGTTGGCACTAAACCTCCATCTTGACGCAGGGCTTGTTTGTAAGGAGCCCTGATCATCAATCTGCTAGAATGCGATGCCACAGTAAATCCACAAAGTTGTCTAGATGACAGCAGGGGCTCCCATACGTTTGAGACTAAATTTAAGAGTTAACCATTAGTCATTTAGCAAATGGTTGTTGAAATACAGTACATGAACTTTGATTCCAAAAATGAGAGCAACTGCTGAAATGTACCTTTTACAGAGAGTGCACCTGCTGCAATATTACCCATATTCAACACCATGCCTTTTCGGAGGCAGGAGACCGAAAGGCGAGGAGTTGCAAGAGGACAAGACATTGTCATGGATTCCCCCCACAGCTTTAGATGCAGTACATGATCACCACCCTGTTGGAAGAGTAGGCCACTTCGACTCAAATTCAACCACATAAAGAGAGCGGTGTTTTTAGTCTGCCATTCCTTCATTAAGAATTACCTGCTCAGTAACATGGCAGCCTTGGTATGGAGCTACAAAAAGCACATCTCTGCGTGACCTTCTCACAGAGAATCCACACTGAGAAGGCATCCGAGTCACAGGAATGAGAGTCCCGTCACCTGCAGAAAGCAGATTCTCAGATCAAACCAGTCGCCGGTTTCACCGGAAAACCACAGAAATGCATCATTGATCTCACCATTGTCAACCAGAAAATGGGGAGTCTTCCCTCCCTTGACCCGCAAGGTCATAGCATCATCAGCGCACTGCACCGAAGGTCCCATGCGTTTTAGTTTAGCGTTCATCAACAGGTGCCGAGCTAAGACAGTAGGGAGTAAGTTACTATACTGGAGGAACCGCTAAACACACTTTGGCCAACTTGAGGGATATTGTCTATACTCACAAGCCATGCCTGTGGTTTGGTTAGCCTCCCGACCATCTGAATCAAAGGCAAGAGAGCCGTTTCTAGTTATGACGCCAGTCGGAGTGGACTCATTCGCGTCACGGAGAAAGTCTCTTCTAAATTTGGTCCCGAATGCCGTCGGATCGGTCTCTTCATTTGTTAACCTAAATGTGCTCCCATCTCTAATACTTCCATAGGAAACTGCTACTAAAGAGGTCAAAGTCCTCAGTACTAAGATGCAAAACTGAGCATTATTCCACTGCACCATGTTGAACAGCCTCTCAATGCCGCCCTACCAACATAATATCAACACACATTTCACACAGCTTTAAGATGCTCTCTCAAATTGGACGACCAATCCAATTTGAGGTGGGCAAGCCTTCGTTCAAACGCACCTGAAGTGCAATTGGATCATCGTTAGACCTGAAGTGACTTTGTCAGTGATTGTTGCGAGTAGAGGGGTTTGTAGACGTGGATCCTCCCAATTGGCAATTAGTTTGGTCAATGTAGTGCTGATGAGCTCATGCCAATCCGACTCGGAAATTGTATAATTATTACTTTCAACATCCAATTATTACGTTATGTCTGTTTTTGAACTCACCGTTTGCTTCTGAAATATTTATGATAGTATTTTACAAGATTGAGACCAGCTGCTTGCTAATGAAAGCTATTTTGACTAGCTACTACTCAAAATTTGTGTCCAGACCATTCAGGTCACGTTTACACATAGCCGGGTATTTTACAGAAACGAATATTTCTGCCTCTCCGTTTTCAAAAATAACGTTGTACACACAAGATCGTTTTCAAAAATGTTTACATTAATCCGCATAAATACGCCCCCGAGCGCTATCATAACTATGCCAAACCTGTAGGCGGCAGTGTAACGAGAAGGATAAAGCCATGCAAACCAATCAGAATTCTCAAAATCAACAACTACGAATAACACGATGAACTTATTTTTCCTTTCAATAGTAAATATGGCACGGGGTTCATTTGTTTGGATGATTCACAAAGAAATGTAACGCTTTGCACACTAGGTTAAAACTCCGTTTAACCTAGTGCACACGCCACCACAAAAACAGAGTTTTCAGAAATCTCCACTTTGGCCAGAGTTTTTAGAAATGATCGTTTTCCGTGATAAAACCTCAGTTTTCGTGTAAGTGAAAGGCCAACCCGCATGAAAATATATGAAAATCCTCCGTGTAAACGGGGCCTCATTTTCACTTATTGAGGTAGGCCCAGGACGCAGGAAGTTGCAATTATGTAAAGTCTAAAGGCAATGCAAGTTTATTTATATAACACATCTTCCTTTCTGAAAAAAAGAAAAAATCCACTTGATCTTGTTTCATTAAAGGAAAATGTGGTTCTCCATTTGTTGACTTCCTTTATAAATTGGTCAAATGTGTCCATGGAGCTGTTGTCGTTTGGCGAGAGTTAAATCTGGGTTTCATCTGCATAGCTGTCATAAGAAATGTTGTTGTGCATGAGTTGAGCCCTGAGCGACCCCAAATTGCTGTCCACTCACATTCTGAGCCAACGGTATTTCTTTTATAATCTTTTTAATAGTATTGTGTGATCCACTGTGACGAAAGCAGCATTGAGGTCAAGCACACCGACTGATACCCTGAAATCCCAGACCCAGTACAGAAGCAAAATCCAAATTGAGCGGAAGTACGTAGGAGGGCAGAGCCAGGCTAGGATTTCAGTGCATCAGTCGGTTTTCAGAAACAATTTTTTTGTAGGTCCAATCAGCGAACAGAGGGAGTGGCTGAGAACGATGACGTTGATGTCGTGCACTAGTTTTAGTTGTAGTTCAGTAATGGCGGCGGAGAAAGATGCGAGCGAAGCTATTTTGCGGTTGTGGCAACACTGCCGAATATCCATAAGTTAAAGCCGGAGCAAGAACAATCCTTGCTGAGTTTTGTTGGTGGTCATGATGTTGTGGCCCTCCTCCCACGGGGTTCGGGAAAAGTTTGATTTTCCAGCTACGGCAGCTAGCTCCGTGGTGAAGGAGTTGGCTAAGGCGAACGCTAGCGATTGGTTATGGCAGATCAAAGTGGCTCTGGGCAGATCCAATAGTTTTAAACTTCAACAGAGTACCCGCCTTCAAGGAAGTTAACGCTTGTCAATGGAGCGATCCCAGACCCTCTGTACAAATGAAATGTATGAGGGTCTGGTTAGGACCTGACTAACTTACCATAGCTTACTGTCAACTTTATATTCAAACGAAAGGCCACGAAATTCACACTGCCTTCAGTTTAATATCAGTGTAGAAATGTGGCCTGTGTTTTATATGTTCAACCTACAAAACCAAACGCCTATTAATGGATATAACGTGATCTAACAAGACTTGGTAATAATGTAATAAATAAAAGCTTGAGAAATGTGTCTAAAATATATTTTATTGAACATTTGCTTTTGAAAGGGGCATATTAACAGAACTATATACAAGACGTTTCCATCAGATATAAGTGGGGGTGAAACATAGAGTCACTGAGGACCTTCATTGTCCCACAAAAGAAGTCTGGCTTGATGACACGATCAAAAAAAGAATAATGGGTGTGTTTAACAAAAGCTTCTGAAGGCAAGACTAATATTATTTAAATATATATCATTTCCTATTGTGGTTATCAGTTCAAGTATTAATCTTCTTCTTTGCTCCAGATAGACATGTCAACAATCTATGCTCACGCTTAACATAATATAATATTTGCCAGAAAAATCAAATCTGTTTTAAAATAACGGGAATAAACTATATTAACAACATTTCATGTATGTGTGACAACCATTTGCTAAACTTGCTAAAACAGGGCAGGCAACTCAAGCCATTTCTCCCTGTGCTCATTCAATATAAGTCTATGGCTCATTCAGCTCCAGGTAAATCGGCAATTGGCCAATGTGAACTTTTGTGCTCGTGCCCTGTTCTTATCCGCGAGCACATTTGCAGGCAACTTTTATTGACATAAGCAAATAAATGGGGTGCTAGTTTACCCATTTCTGATTGGTTTCCAATTTAGCAAAAATCAGGAAAAATTCTTCTATGAAAAAGCTAGTAGTATGAGCCAGGTTTGAGAATCAAACAAAAATGATTGGGGGAGATAGTTTTGTAAATGTTGACTGGAGTTAATAGAATAAAAACGACCGGAAGAGCCGGATGTCTAACAATAAATGCAATACCACCTGAAATCCCAGACCCAGTACAGAAGCAAAATCCAAATTGAGCGGAAGTACGTAGGAGGGCAGAGCCAGGCTAGGATTTCAGTGCATCAGTCGGTTTTCAGAAACAATTTTTTTGTAGGTCCAATCAGCGAACAGAGGGAGTGGCTGAGAACGATGACGTTGATGTCGTGCACTAGTTTTAGTTGTAGTTCAGTAATGGCGGCGGAGAAAGATGCGAGCGAAGCTATTTTGCGGTTGTGGCAACACTGCCGAATATCCATAAGTTAAAGCCGGAGCAAGAACAATCCTTGCTGAGTTTTGTTGGTGGTCATGATGTTGTGGCCCTCCTCCCACGGGGTTCGGGAAAAGTTTGATTTTCCAGCTACGGCAGCTAGCTCCGTGGTGAAGGAGTTGGCTAAGGCGAACGCTAGCGATTGGTTATGGCAGATCAAAGTGGCTCTGGGCAGATCCAATAGTTTTAAACTTCAACAGAGTACCCGCCTTCAAGGAAGTTAACGCTTGTCAATGGAGCGATCCCAGACCCTCTGTACAAATGAAATGTATGAGGGTCTGGTTAGGACCTGACTAACTTACCATAGCTTACTGTCAACTTTATATTCAAACGAAAGGCCACGAAATTCACACTGCCTTCAGTTTAATATCAGTGTAGAAATGTGGCCTGTGTTTTATATGTTCAACCTACTAAACCAAACGCCTATTAATGGATATAACGTGATCTAACAAGACTTGGTAATAATGTAATAAATAAAAGCTTGAGAAATGTGTCTAAAATATATTTTATTGAACATTTGCTTTTGAAAGGGGCATATTAACAGAACTATATACAAGACGTTTCCATCAGATATAAGTGGGGGTGAAACATAGAGTCACTGAGGACCTTCATTGTCCCACAAAAGAAGTCTGGCTTGATGACACGATCAAAAAAAGAATAATGGGTGTGTTTAACAAAAGCTTCTGAAGGCAAGACTAATATTATTTAAATATATATCATTTCCTATTGTGGTTATCAGTTCAAGTATTAATCTTCTTCTTTGCTCCAGATAGACATGTCAACAATCTATGCTCACGCTTAACATAATATAATATTTGCCAGAAAAATCAAATCTGTTTTAAAATAACGGGAATAAACTATATTAACAACATTTCATGTATGTGTGACAACCATTTGCTAAACTTGCTACAACAGGGCAGGCAACTCAAGCCATTTCTCCCTGTGCTCATTCAATATAAGTCTATGGCTCATTCAGCTCCAGGTAAATCGGCAATTGGCCAATGTGAACTTTTGTGCTCGTGCCCTGTTCTTATCCGCGAGCACATTTGCAGGCAACTTTTATTGACATAAGCAAATAAATGGGGTGCTAGTTTACCCATTTCTGATTGGTTTCCAATTTAGCAAAAATCAGGAAAAATTCTTCTATGAAAAAGCTAGTAGTATGAGCCAGGTTTGAGAATCAAACAAAAATGATTGGGGGAGATAGTTTTGTAAATGTTGACTGGAGTTAATAGAATAAAAACGACCGGAAGAGCCGGATGTCTAACAATAAATGCAATACCACCTACATCCACCGGGGCCGTTGCTTCAAACCGAGGGGCGAGGGGTGGGGGTCTGGGTAGCCTACACAGGCTAAGCCAAACAGCTGTTTGGCCCTAGCCCACGCTAAATAAAAGAAAGGTAGCCCACAAAACAATAGTGACCGTCTCTTGTGAAACCCAGACGTAACAGAAAGAACAGAGGCCAAACCTTGTCTTAACTTCGAATGCTCCATCCCCCCTGCCCAAACCCCCTCCATGCCTCTTCGCCAACCAACAGGCTGCCCGGTATCCGAACATTCCGGGCATTCCCGTGATTGGCAGACAGCAGGTTGATTGGCATGTCGGACCCCGCGAACACTGGGTACTGGTAAACAACCAACTAACAGCCTAACTAATATAGGCTATAACACACGTCTTTCTGTGTGGGTTCGCTACACTATTTTTGTACTTTAACTGCTAAGATTACTCGATGAGATGCCTTATCAATCTATTAACGTTACAAAAGATTAACACTCTGCAGTCAGATAGCAACCCTGTTTGCGATTGTATAATTAGGGAGGGAGTCGGGCTATTAATCAGACGGTTGTTGGTTCGATTCCCGGCCGTGCAAAAATGACGTTGTGTCCTTGGGCAAGGCACTTCACCCTACTTGCCTCGGGGATAATGTCCCTGTACTTACTGTAAGTCGCTCTGGATAAGAGTGTCTGCTAAATGACTAAATGTAATGTATAATACCTGTTTGTATTTCAGAGTAGGGCTAGCCATGATCTAGTAACTTACAGTTTTTTTTATTTGCTTTGGTACTATTTTCACAAGTATGTGGTAAAACCTCACAACTGTTAGTACAAAACTCAAAGCAGATCATCAAAAAGTCTGTTTTTTCAAACATGTAATCACATGTTCAATTGACAAAGTACAATGCACAAAATTAAGTAATTGTCTTTCACAATGCAATGCTCACAATACTTTTGATATGCTTCTCATCTAATTTGCGTAAATACATTTAACCAACACTTAATCCAACTGATCTTAATGGTTAATCACTGAACCGTTTGGTAAACCTATATATTTTCATTTCAGCAATAAACAGTATATCGATTTTGAGAACTACAGAAATATAATGTGTTTTTGTACGAACATATAAATTAACCACACATGATGAATACTCGTTATTGCTACTTGATTTCAGATTGGGGTAACCACAATTGGTCATTAGATATACGTAAAAGTGGGGGTGTAAACACTGGCAATTTCTTTCAACATGGAGCAGGATAGACAGCAAGGAATAGGAAGAGCTCGTGGACAAGGGATCCGTCAGAGAGGTGGGCATGGGCACAAACAGAGAGGTCAGAGAGGTGGGCATGGGGCCTCTAAATGTTATGTTTTGTTCTCATTTAGTTACATCATTGAAAGTATACCTATGTTACAATTATATCTGAAAAATAGTCTAAACTAATTTGCCCAAATGATTGTAGACGATGTCTTCATTGATCCTTCACTTGATTACACATAGGATGGATATTTTGGAAATTATAGATTATGTAAATGTGAGTAATGTAAGTGTATTGCCTAATGTGAAACTGTGTAATCTGTCTTTTACATAGTACTGTAGCATATTAATTTCAGCACTAAGGCCGATTTGAAACATGTATCTTGCATTGTTTGCTGTTGGATGAACTGATTGTTAAAAGTACTAAACTGAAAGAAGATCATACTGTTGTGTTTCGGTGATTAAACCAAATGTTCCCATTACATATTACAATAATCTTGTGTTTGAAACAATGATTATGTGGACTGGAAAACATGTGCAACTGACTGAAAGCATTCCATCAGGTTTTGAAAGAATGACTAGCTGCGTTACAAGTGTGATCAGTTTGGATTTTTGTACTAAGAGTTTTGAAAATGTACACCTTACTTGTGAAAATAGTACCAAAGCGAATAAAAAAAACTGTAAAGGCTGGTAGTTGATTGAAGATAATAATGGGGATATGTTTAAGATTGAGATTGGACTCAAATGTGGGTAATTGGATGTGTAGGCATTCATGTTATTTTTGCTTAGGGTTCACTTCAAACATTAAAAGAAAGGGTGAGGTAGACAGTCTACTAAGAGCAGCTCCCTCCCCGAGGCTACAGGCACCAGGTCAGAGCATACTAGGCAGACAGTCACATGCCAAGTTTAGCTTGTGTTTGTAGGCCACACATGTAAGCCTAAACAACGTTTTTTCCCCGATTAAGCCTCACTTTAAAATGTTGGTTGTTGATTCATGAGTGTTCTTGTTTTGATGGCTGTGGCATTTATTGTGTGAGTATACACTAATAGTTATGTTTTAATGTAAAAGAAGGATTCTAACCTCTCACCTGGTTAGACCCAGATTATATATTCATGAAACAGAGTGACCAATGTCTCTCCAGTTTGTGAGTACAGTATAGTGTGTGTAAGAAAGAAATTAGTTGCAATTCAGATGTAGAGACACAGTCTATTCATAGTAAATGTAGAATTTGATTAAAGTAACCCTAGTGGACCATACTAGGCCACACTGAAGAACTCAGGCTTAAGTGAATTTTAATTTATATTTCTCATCAGCAATCATATGAATAATTTACACTGCTTAGATGCCAGGCTAACGTTACACACACATTTTCAGTCTTGGTCTGTGGACCCCCTGAAGTGGCCCTGGCCACCTCATATATAAATAGTCTGGTTCCGCCACTGCTAATGATTCGTTCCAAATGAACGAATTGTTCACGAACGACACATCACTAGGAGGTGTAAGTGAACTGTTTCCTCTCAAGTTGTGTAGTCAATGGGACTGTAAGCTAACAGAAAAGCTGTATTCGTGCTTGTTGGCTGTACACTCTCAATTTTGAAACTGAACTGCAGAAAAAAATATCCAGGGAGGATTGTGCTTGCCTGATATTATTTGAACCTTTAACGGTAGGCTACACGTTGCTTTGCTTCAACCAGAAACAGGCTGTACTTTGTGACGGACACGTGATTGTAACTTGGCCACTCAGCACTTCCTGTTTTGACAGTGAACAACAGTGGACAGATTCGTGGAGAGGTACGCTAGGCTTTGTTAGTCTTTGTACCTTGGACTGTAAGTTTTCAAGTTCAGTGATGTCCAGTTAGTTTTCTAGGCACAAAAGGACTACCATTCTTAAAACTAATTGAAATCAGTCTGCCACATCCGCATGTTGACTAATATAGCAGCATTTAAAGCTAGTGGTGGTGCTAGCACTATCAAGCTAACGCATCATGTTAGCGAAGCTACTGACTAGCTTGCAAACTGCTGCTGATGGTGATGCTTCGGTCATTGTTTGAGAGATGATTTAATGGCTCGTCTTGTCGTTTGCCTGCAGCTAGCTTCTTTAGTTTACGTTTTTATGAATACAAGTTAACGTAGAAATATGTAGTAAATGTACTTTACTGATAAGTTATTTACGACAATACGTGTGGGGAATGTGTACAGTGTTACAAGTCATTACTATCTGGTTGATACTGTAAAGTACCGTCAGAGCTAAAACGGAATAAGTGTCATGAATGACATCTGGCTCAAACATTCATTGTCATGTTGGATGATTTCTGTTACACAGGTGCTTAGCTAACTTCAGTAACGACCAGAAAAACTGTTATCCTCTGTGTGGTCGTGTACTAACTACATAGTGTGTGTGTGTGTGTGTGTGTGTGTGTAAGCTCCTTTTGTGAATCCATGTTCCTAGTTCCAGGCCATTGTTGATCTCTCTTTCATTATTGGAGGCCTTGCTAGTCTGTGCCAGCTGTCCAGTTTTTCACCAGAGGTCTGTTGAGGTTAGTTTATCAATGGCTGAAAGTCATACATGCACCTCCTTCTCTCTAGCAGGCTGAAGAAGGTCACAGATGAACTAACTGGCAGGGGACACTACCACTGACCACCCAACCGCTGAACAAGGTCAATACCGCAACAAGAGGAAGTGTGGTATCACGGTCCGTCACGTTTTGATACAGGGTTGAGGATTCAGGTAGGCAGCATTGCTACTCTCATACATGTTGATGTTAAAGTGCCGTTTGTATTTTAATGTAGTATTAAGTTGGTTGTCAAATTAAAAGCAATGTAACTATGTTAATCACTGACTGGTCAGGTCTTCACACAAAAGACAGAGAGCTGCAGTTAAAGGGGATTGGCCAGGCCTAGTACATTTCAAATGGTCTTTTGTTGGGGGGATAATTCGTTTTTCTTACTTATTCTGTACATTCTTACTGATATTCTTTCCTTATTGTTTAGTATAATATAAGTCCACCGCATAATCAAGAGACGTGCACAATAATATATAATAGCCTTGCATGGCAGTCCTCCACAATGTCCAATGCTTCCATACCAAAATACTTTGGGCAGATTGAGGCGCAGGGTGACAGACAGACGAGTGGAACGAGTAACGTCATAGGTGACGATGGAGAAGACCGTGACTGTGTCCAATGGAGCAGGGATGGTGTATGCTGAGAAGGAACCAGACACCACTCTCAGGTAATCAGCCCAGGACATCCCTGTAAGATCCCTCCATCCCTGTATCCACCAGACGCCTTGTTTCTGAGACTGCGGGAGCTCTGTGGAAACGAGTCGTACTCTCAAGGTCTGACTATGTTTGAAAATGTGTGTGTGACAACGATGGGTTGTTGTATCTTCCAATTCGATTACCAGAACTGTATTTCTGTATAGACATGACAGGGTACATACAGTATACCCCTGGTTATCTGTGTGGTATCAGTGTGTGTGTTTCTTCTCTGCCCTCGTCCTCACAGCCCTGAGGACCTGTCGGAGCTGCTGGCAGCGGGGACCAAGGAGGTGCACGAGAAGGCTGAGAGCACCCAGTTTGTCAAAGACTTTCTCAGGGGACGGATCCGCAAAGAGCTCTTCAAGGTCAGCCCGGAGAAAGAGAGGAACAAAACCTCCATTTAGAGAATCAGTACCTCTCGTCTCAGTTCTTGCCTGACAAAACACGGAACAACACAGAATGTATTTACAATCACATTGATGTAGTGTAGTAATATTATGTATTCATTTAGCGGACGCTCTTGTATCTAAAATGACGTTCAGAAGGGGGATTTAAACTTTTGACCTCTTGATCTGCAGTCAGATGCTTTAACCACTATACCTAGCCCTGTAACCTTGTCAATGATGTCATTGTCATTGATTGTTTATTTATGCTGTCATGAGTGCAGATGTGTATTATAACTAGATTTCTTTTTTTTGAAAACAGAATCTGAACCATTGCATACTGTGCTACCTCTTGTTCCCCCAGCTGGGTGCCGTGGCTCTCTACTTCACCTACTCTGCCATGGAGGAGGAGATTGAGAGGAACAAGGACCACCCCCACTTTGCCCCGCTCTACTTTCCCAACGAGCTGCACCGCCGCGAGGCCCTGGCGAGGGACCTGGAGTACTTCTACGGAGCCGACTGGCAGGACCAGGTCAGCTGCTCCTCGGCCACCCAGCACTACGTGGACCGCATCCACCAGGTGGGACGCGAGGACCCTGTCCTGCTGGTGGCCCACGCCTACACCCGCTACATGGGGGACCTGTCCGGGGGCCAGGTGCTGAAGAAGGTGGCCCAGCGGGCCATGAAGCTGCCGCCCACAGGGGAGGGCCTTGACTTCTACACGTTCGACGCCATCCACAGCGCCAAAGCGTTCAAGCAGCTGTACCGCAGCCGGATGAACGAGCTGGAGCTGGACAGGGATACCAAGGATAGGCTGGTGGTCGAGGCCAACCTGGCCTTCCAGTTCAACATGGAGGTGAGGAAGTCGTTTTTTTTCAGTTCACAATATCTGTCAATGTGTTTGATATTGGATGTATTGCAATACATCACAAAATGAATGCAATTGCGATGATAATTTCACATTGTGACCCGAGTTTGTTTATACATATCTGTGGCATCAGGTCCATGCTAAGGCCTTCTAAACATGTGGGGAGAAGTTCATTTCTACATGGTGATCGCAAGTGCACCTGTGGGCTTTCTGTTCATTTTCTATGGCTTTGTGGTTAAGAGCATTAGCCCTTTCACATCGGTTTCACAAAGGAAGATGTGCAGCTCTCTAAACCCTCTCATTTAATTTATCTCCCCAGCTAAATAGCTAGCCTCTATCCCCCTCCCCTAGAGTAAAGCTTGGAGCCCGGTGAGATTTTAGAACTACAGATGGCTGGACAAAGTTCATCACCGTAACCCTCGGGAACAGATACAGACGAGGATAGAAAGATATAACTGAAGGGTCGTCGTAGAATTTTGAATTATAACACGATGAAGTCTAATTTCTTAAGTTCATCAGGTCAGGCCACGTTCTAAATGTCTCTTTTATTACACTCTACCAACCCACAGTGTGTTTTTATCAAATTAACATATTATGATTAAACGGGTCATGAGTTTTACTCATATTGCCTACTCAGTAGCAGTGTAATTGCCTCTGCTTTTTATCGGTTTTTCCAAACTGGTAGAGAGCTGAGATTGCTGCAGCAGGGGTTCTGTGAGATGTGTTTGGATGAGTGGTGATGTGCATGTTTTGGTCTTGTGCGTGTGTTCAGGTGTTTAACGAGCTGGAGGAGATCGGGAAGACCATCCCGGAGGAGGTGCTGGATGCAGGCATGCCTGTCCACGGAGCCACCGATGGAGACATCAACAAGTGCCCATACTATGCAGCCAAGACGGGTAGGTTCTCCTTTCTAATGAGCTCCAGGGAAAACGGCTTCTCAGCCAGTGTAAAGAAGGATTTGGTCATTTCATGGTACCGCCTGTGCCACAGTACATTAGACCTGTGTATGAAGTCGGTAGAGATGTAAATGTCCATTTATATTTGTCCCTCCACAAGTAGAAGGAATCCATGCACATACAATACTAGTTGTCTTTCTCTCCCTATCTCAGCGGCCAGCGGTGGGTCAGCCTATGCCTGTCAGCTGGCCATGGCCGTGCTCCGACACCCTACCGGTCAAGTCCTGTTCGCTGCCTGGGTCGCCGCCCTGGCCGGATTGGCTGCATGGTACTTCATGTGATCTATCCATCGTCCAATCACTGTCCGGCAGGGAAACGGGAAGGAGAAAGGAAAGAGAAAAGTAGTCGTAAGAGGCAATGAAAAATGGGCAGTTCCGTAATTGCTCGGATGAGAAGTCCGTCCATTCCCAGTGCTTGTAACTTTTCCTCCTCTCACTCTCTCGCTCTACCTCCCTCTGACCCTTCCGTGTCTGTTGTGGCTGGGCATATCTCAAGTCCTTTTGTAGATCACTTTCATAGCTTTATACTTACACCATTAGGAAAGCTCTAAGAAGAACGGGTGAGTTGGTCCTTTTGAGAGAAACGTAGGTGTGCATTTAAAAAAAAACTTCTTGGTTATGAGGACGTTGGTTATGAAGTGGAACGTATTTCTATTTCATGAAATAGTGTCTGGCTTTGATATTAGCCAATTTTGACTTGTGCAATTGATTATAAAGTTCAGTATAAAATGAAGCATAAACTTATTTGGAATATTTCAGAGCAACAATGTGCTTTGGCAAAACAGAACAAGCTATGCATATATATTGCATGAGTAGGCTAGTTGAGTTAAAACTGCAGGGCAGACCTGCAGTTTAAAACCTATAACCTGGTTTTATATTGACTAATTTGTGTTGAATGGTTGCTGAGCACAAGATGTGAGGTCTGCCGGACTTGAGAACGGTTACTAACGGTTGTTAACGGATGTCCAAGGGGTACGTGTGCAGACCTGAAAATCCTGAGCCATACACTTTCCAAAAGGACAATACTGTAGTGGGTTAACCTTTTATCACCTGCTCCTTCCTTCTGTACCCCTAATGCTCTATGATGACACCATAATAGCTTGAACTACCTGTACACATGTATGAGGTGCCTGGCAGGATGGGCTGACCTCCAGATTAGAAAGCTGTCATCTGTCATTCTAGGGTTTGGTTGGGTTAGAACCGGTAGTGTACTGTATACGTGTTGCTAATATGTAGTTTGAGTGGAAATGTCGTAGAAAAATAACCATCTCCTTAATGCAAGTGAGAAATACTTCAAGCCTCGTGATGAATAGCTGGAAGTTACTGCAATTTTCATTTCTGAAGTGTATAATAGTTCTTGAATTGTTTCTTGGAATGTTTATTTTCATATGTTACAGTCACATATACCCTACATTCATTTTTTTGTAGACTGAATTAAACTTTTGGGGGGTAGAGGAGAGCCGATGATAGGGAAACTGAAACATCCGTCCGCGGAAGGCCCCAAAAAGTGTGTCCCGAGCACGGAGGCATCTGTTTTAGTGAGTTTTCTACCGGTGGCGGCAGACCAGTGGAAGAGCGAGCCCTGAGCCACCGTAGGGTTTCAGACCCGGGCTCCAGAGCACGTCGGTTCAAGTCACGCCACACAGGTGATACAAGACACCTCACCTTATGTTTCTCAGTTTATGCAGTATCTCTCCATGGTACGGATAGCATATGCACTGCCTTTGACATTGCTATGATGGATGGCCAAACAGATGTGCGAGTGGTATGACGTGATGGGAACCGTAGTTTTTATATTCCGTTTTTAGAAGTAGCATGAGGGTGCACTGACTGGCAGGAGCGAACGGTTGTTCATTGTCATCGTAAATAAAATGCGCATTCCCCAAATTGTTTCTTACATTACAGGTTTGTCTTATCCAACCTATTTTTTTTCTGCTGAAAGGCCTCAATATGCAGTAAATACCAAAGGACACACTTGCAGGCATTTATCTCAGTCTCAGTTTTGAAGTGGTGAGTGTGGGTCTTCAGCTGTACAGTCCTTCAGAGATCTCATTGACAGACTAATTGAAGGCTGTGTCAACTTTCTTGATACCCTCTCATCTATGAAGGTAAAATAGCGCTCATTCATGTATCAAAGATGAAGTGTTCTGGACCAATGCCACTGTAGTGTTAATCTGGAGCGACAGTCTTGGGTTTAGGATGAGAAAGGGGAGTGTGAGACTAATGCAAGGCTTGTCATATTCTAATAACTCAAAGTGATGTCAGGAATACACCAAAAGGCAGTAGGCCACAACTGATGTGACAGCTCCTCGAAAAGCCTTTTTCCTTGCGCGCGCACACTTTTGCTGGTCGCATACTGTATCTTTAAGTGGTAGGAAACGATAACCCTACTTGATTTATTAGAATTATTGTCTTGCTTAATTCCCTGCCCTTCAAATGCTCTCCGCAAAACACCTGACAGCACTGTCTACGGCTGGTGGGTATTGGTCAAGAATGCTGTTTGGTTGTTCCCCCATTTTCTTTTCTTAATGCCAGCACAACATGATGCATTTTTGGAACCATGGGGACATAACTGAATCGAATGCAGTATTGTGGCTATTTTGAGACTAAAACCTCAGGAGAGTGGGTGAGTGTTTGAGAATTAATTAATTCTCAGAATTTTGAGAATTGTTAATCGACTAAATGGATCCCCTTTGACCTCAGTAAGCAGAGTGTCTCACTGGGTCACATCAGGGGGCAAACACAGGTCCTGTATGGCATTTTACTGCGAGCGGTCATTAACCAATCCATTTTCATAAATGTAACTTGTTAGCTTTATTGTTGACTGACATGACAAGTGTAAAATGGTGTGTGAGTAGGGCAGCAGGTCACAGTATTAGGCTACATTGTATTGACTGTAATTAAATAAAATACAGATTTTCTGGAATCAATACTTTTGGTGTGTGATTTTATATTTGAGGAGAAGCCATGGGAAACTCATGAAAGCCCATGGAATGAGTCATAGATGGAACATTGAAAACCATGGAACTATGTAATGTAACTAATATTGGGATGACAATTGCATTAGATAGACAGATCGTTTCCTTTATTAATCCCCAGAGGGAAATTACATCTAATCATAGAAGACAAATACATAAAATTAAAGAAGACAACGAGCAAGTGATTTAGAATAGTAAATAAATAGAAAGATCCATCAACGTAGATTAAGGAAAAGCCAGGTTTATTTCGACAAGTCTCGCTTACTTCAGCGAGAGTTCCGTTCCAATAAGGTGGCCTATTCTTGTTCTAGCTAAGTAGCCAAGGTAACTTTTTAAGTGTAAGTGTTCTTTCTCTTTACAATGCCATTGCCAGCCCATCACGTTTGGTCTGGAGAGCGTGGCAGCCGCAATGCGCATCTCGCTTCGCTTGAACAGACGTCTACTCAAGAACATCATTTCTCGTAATGAGACATGACGGCTTATATGAATACACTTGCTTTGCCGTCGTCAGTTTCATCCTGACCTAGTCTGTTCCACGAGTTACAGGTTTCATCTAACAAAAGCTGCTCTCAATAGCAAGATACCTTTGTAACCAGTGGCAGAACCAGACTTTTATATATGGGGTGGCCAAGGGGTGGCCAGGGATACTTCAGGGGGTCCACAGACCAAGACTGAAAATGTGTGCGTAACCTTAGCCTGGCATCTAAGCAGTGTCAATTATTCATATGATTGCTGATGAGAAATAGAAATTCTAATTCACTTAAGCCTGAGTTTTTCAGTGTGGCCTAGTATGGTCCACTAGGATTACTTTAATCAAATTCTACATTTACTATGAATAGACTACATCTGAATTGCAACTCATTTCTTTGGTCCCTCTTTTTTCATGAATATATAATCCGGCCACTCTGTCAGCTTACATGTCAACACCGTCAGACAAAATATCTGACAAAGTTGACGTCTGACGGAGTTGACAAAACAACATGTTTTTTCAACTTAATCATGTATAGTAAATGGTAGCCATTTTTATTTTCCTCAGTTGCCAACAGCCACTAAACTAAGCCAAAATACCAACTTTTATTTCAAAATTCTTGATTGAAATCATCCCTACTTTGAAGACAGTGTTGACACATAAAAGCTGTGACCACAGGGATTTCAACTTGTTTGCTGAATATTAAAAAAAAACTGGACTGCTGCATCCATCAACAGAAGGAAGTCAAAGGGAGTGCTCAGGGTTAAAGCTGACCAAAATATGCCAGATTTATTTCGAATTTGAAAAAAAATATCTTGTTGACATGAATTGCTGACAGATTTTGAAAGGTTGTTGTTAATGTATAAAATAATGTAATGTTCAATTTACGTATGTTGTGATATTTTATTAAGCCATCCAATTAACCTCATATTCATATTTGGGCATTTTAAAACACTTTTTGTTTGCAGTTTAATACTGTGACCTCTACGGCAGACAAGTTCATTTGCATGTGCTTTCATTGTACAGTGCCGGTATTTTATAAAATTACTATGAAATAATATAAATATATACAAAACTAATGGTCTAAACATACACAAGTCTTTCATATCCAACTTATAAAGCCTTTTTAAATGAAATAATGTATTGTTTTTTAAGGCAATTTGCAACATTTTGATCGGGGACATGTTTTGTCCCTTATATCAAGAATCAGTGATATATATTTACATTTAGTCATTTAGCAGACACTCTTATCCAGAGCGACTTACAGTAAGTACAGGGAACATCTCCCCGAGGCAAGTAGGGTGAAGTGCCTTGCCTAAGGACACAACATAATTTGCATGGCCGGGAATCGAACCAACAACCTTCTGATTAATAGCCCGACTCCCTAACCGCTCAGCCATATATCAGTTAAAACAAGGGAAAAGATATGACTATTTGTAAACAAAATATTCTACCTTCAGAAACACACTACTGACAACTACACTAGAACTAGAACGGGAGTACAACGGCACTTAGGAATGCTTGGCTGGACCTGATGTTAATTTCCTCCAGGATCACAATGACTCGTATTGAGAGACTTGTTGCTCCTGTTGGTTAGTTGTGACGGTTTTAAATTCTTGTACTCACTGTGAAATATTTTACTGTTGACTGTTGTTTTTGTCTTCTTCTTTACAGGTACACTCTTGCACTTTTTTGAGTTTCATGTTGTTTAATTGTAACTTGTTTAACTGCATGCTCTTATGGTTCTTCCCCTTGGCACTTATTTGGTTTTTCACAATGTATACTTCATGTTTTGGCTGCTTGCAATGTTTGGGGCTATCTCGTTGTTATGATCAGTGACCTATGCTCTTTTGTAATGCTCTCTCTTGGAAGTCACTTTGGATAAAAGTGTCTGCTAAATGCGTAAATGTAAATGTAGAACTACTTTCCCTTCCAATTTACAACATTACGTTTACAACACTTTCTTTTAAAAAGTTGTGTTGAAGTGTAAAGGGTTAGGTTGTTCATATGGTGAAAAGAAGGTGTCCTGAAAAGAAGCTGGTGGAGCTGAGACCATTGTTCCCCAGACTGGCCTCAAGCCAAACCTGGTCTCCTTGGGCTAGCTGCAACACCATGTCACCTGTGGAGGTGTGGCGACCATTTTGGAAAAGCTGGAAGCCCTGCAGCTCCAAAGCACCAGTTCAGCCACAGGTCAATGCTCCCCACAGTAATGAAGGACGTGCAGTGGTAGCTGAACTGGTAGACGCCAGGCACGGCACATGTGAACACCCCTGTCCGTGTGTTGTAATGGTCTTGACCATTGTAGATGACCTGACGAAAAACAATGACTTTCTTGCTGGAGTGATTGGTGTCGCCCAGACGGACAGTGAAGGCAGATTGTTGCTGGGTAGCGTTGCTGTTGGAACCGGGGTGTCCGGGGGGACCTCTCATGCCTTCAGGACCTGGGGATAATCACCAAGGAGTAGGTGGGAGTTATGGACAGTTTATGTCAAGTTCTTAATGCTTGTCACAGTACTTATCACATTAAATGAAAAAAATATATATAGTTTGATATACTGTCGGCTTTTTACACAATGTTTGATATTAACTACAACTTAAAATATATTGGCCCAATACATTGATAATATTTTTGCAATAAAGAACTACCTCGTTCTCCTGGGGGTCCTTGGGGCCCAGCAGGTCCCTGTAAACAATCTGTGGGTTTAGGAGAAGAAAGCATAACATAAAAATAAAAATAATAATAATCTATATTTATAAAAAAATTGGTTCATTTGATTCATAAAGTGCACTTCTAAATAAATAGAACCATCATATTGTGTCAGAAGGAACATTGCAGCAAACAGACCAACCACCAAAAGATTTGTTTTGACTTTAAGTGTTGTGCTTGCTTAAATTACTTCACGTCACTCAGAATCGGACCTAATTTTCAATGTCATTATTGCAACTGCCTGTTGAGCCTGCAAGACCAAATACCATACATGAACCCTGAAGGCAACCTCTGTGCTCTCTATCATAGGATCATTGTATATTGATATGGGAATACAGTTTTGAAACAAATGAAAGGTTACCCATTGCATTCTGATAGAATGTACATGTACAGTAAATGCAAGCGATGAAACAAAACCTTCTCCTGTGGCCATTTACCTGGTTCACAGGCTCTCTCTGTCCAGGGTGAGAGGTTGAGGGGAAGGAGGCGGTTGCAGCTGACAAGAGGGTTTGAGGTCGACCTAATGCGGAAGGGGTTGCGGGGGACCATGTTGATATCAGTGTTATCACAGATGATACGACTCAAAGAGACTGACGTCAGGGAAGCTCTTTGCCTTGAGTTGAAGACGCCTGGATTCTGGTACCACAGCCTGGCAACAGCAATACAGTAACAGGTGAAACACAGCCTCAGAATACATAATACATTTAGATGCATGCAAACCCTTACCTGTCTCCCTGGCGAATCCTCTTAAACTGGTTGGCTATGAGACAGGCGAAGAGTGGGCCCACACGTCCATCCCGAACAAAGGGCTCGGCCACGCCTCCCAGCCAAACATCAATGTTGGCTGGGGTGCCGTAAAGCTGTAGAAGCCTGTAGGCCAGTTCAGTGTTGTTCAGGACCTGTGCCAACTCTTGTAGGTTTTTGGGCTCAGAGAGCCCACAGAACCTGCGCCACTTGTTGTAACCTTAAAGGGAACAGGTAATGAAAGTTGGTATACTGTAAATGTACTGTTCTGTTTTTATTCATTTTCTTTTATTCTATACTATTAAACATGGGTTTCCTTTGCCTTTTTTATTTAAATAGTAACAATAGAACAGAATGGAATGCCTTTTACAGAATGTATTAGCCAGAATGTGTAAGAAAAGAGATGATGCTGTGCACTGGAAAAGGGCTGATGGACTGTTAATTCTTATAAACATAGAGGGAGGTGAGTGTCAGCTGTGCGTTTTTTATTTCCGGAGGAAACGGAATGAGTGAGTTTATAAGTGGGAATGGAGAAGGAGGTGTGTACCGGGCAGTCCGTGGTCACGTCCCCTCTGCATGTTTAGAGAGGCCAGGTCCAGAGCTATGTGCATAACAAATTGGAACAGTCTATCCCTCAAAGCGTTCACCATCATGTGGTCCTGAGTACCCAATTTGGCCGGACGGATTATCAAACCACGGAGTAGAGGGTCAACACCACCTAAAGGGAGAGAAAGAGAGAGAAAAACGGTCTCAAAGGTTTCTCACTTCCAGGTGATATAAATCTGACAGGCAGTTCATCCATAGCCCCTGCCTTGTCACTTACCCTCAAACACCACTCTCCAGGGGGCGAAGAAGGCCTCATATAGAGGTACGCTGGGAAACTTAGGATTCTCATTGAGGTTTGGGTCAACACGGAACACCAGGGGCTGGATGGCGAGGTGAGCAAAGCGGTATGCAGCCGTAGCAAACACGTTGGCGATACTTGGATCAATATTCTGATCGTAACCAGGGTAGAGACCCAGCTTACGGTTCATCACATCTGGGCCCACAATGTGAGGCAGGTAGTCCCGGAAGACTAAAATCTGATAAGGAGATGGAGAGATACTGTGTATGAATGCATGTTTGAAAAGGTTTCAAAATACTTAGATACTTAATACTTAATAAGAGGATAAAAGTAAACATGAGAAGAAAAACGGTGTGCAAGTGTGTGTGTGTGTGCATGGGTTACCTGGGCATAGGCGCCCTGAATCTTGCGTGCCTCTTGGTAGAGTGTCTCACTGTCCCAGTGTGGGTTGATGCGACGCAGCTCACGAGCCAGGCGGTTGTGCTCACGCACAAAGAGTGTGTGAATGGATGTCAAGGCGATATTCTCATCCACACGTGCATCACCTGGGGCAAAGAAAGTCACTTAAACATCAACTTAAATAGTCACAGGCACCATCATTGTAAAAGTTCCAATTAACAATTGTCCACAGCCAACTACTGAACCTAAATGTTTTAAATCGTCTCTGCCTTCAGTTTTTGGTTGCCTTCAGCTTTTGGTTGCCTTCAGTTTTTGGTTGCCTTAAGTTAAGTTTGTGGTTGACTAAAAGGTGTTAGCATATTGTAAGAGAGACACAGTTGAGATCTACCAACCTGCAAAGAAGCAGGGCACCTCCCTGGCATTTGTGTCATTGGTGATCCTTTTGCGTGTAGCGCACATGTTGCCATTTAGGGTGCTGAAGGGTAGCAACTCCCGCCCGTTGTCTGTAAACTCGGTGTTGACGCGCATAAGGCCGCCGTCATCGGTCAGGTTACGGAGGTCCAAAGCCAGCCCCTCCTCTGAACCATACACTTGTCCTAAGTCTAGGAAGGCCGTTAGAGCATTGATCTGCTCCCTCTTATTGCTCACACCGCCAAACATGTAGGCTGTGTTTCCTGTGCCGCAGACAGGTGCAGATCTGAAGACAGGGATGCAGTTGTTGGGGCCAGAGGGAATGCGAGGGTCCCCCGGTGGAATCTGCTCACAAAGGACGGTTTATGGTTAATGGCAAAATCGTTTAACTGAGTGTTTACAATGTGGGATGCCTCATTTATACACAATGAAGCACCCTTCCAAACTTTAGATTTATTCAAAACTTGGGGAGTGAAAGTCACTGACTGGGATGGGGAAGCAGGGTTCTGAGCGCTCACAACTCTGGTCGCAGTCCAGGCCATTGCTGAAAGAGCGGATGCTAGGGGAGAAAGGCGTGAATGTCAGGTCGTGGTCATTCCACTGGCCAAACAGGGTCACGAGATGGGTGAACTCTTGATCGCTCACCACGGCCTCATCCGTTGTGTTCAAAATGAGGTTTGAGACTTCCCTGACCTGAGCACAAACGGTAGAGAAAAAACACAGCATTTTTTCCAGGTGTATTAATTACCAGTTTGTGACATTTAAGGTGATATATTGTTTTAATTTCTAAGTTCTGCTTTTGTGGTCATACCAGAGGAAGCACAAAGTTGTTAAACTTCTTATTTTGGTCCCAGCCTATAGGCTCAGAGACGCCATCGTCATACTGGGCAGATAGCAGGCGTGTGAAGGGGGTGTTGGAGGCTCCGAAGAAAGGGTTATTCCTGGAAAATAGACATTGAGAAACCTTTAGAAACTCTGTGGGAAATGTTCACCAAAATGTGTGGTGAGGTTTCAGTGGCCAAGGTTCAAAGAAACATCATTAAACTTCAGCTGTTCTTCCTCAAAAATATACCTTCATATTTCACAACAGCCTAACCACACAAATTCGTTGGTACCTTTAAATGCATGAAAATTATTATATTTGTTTAGCTTTTGAAGTCTGAAAAAAAGATCATGTGGTTGCTCTTAGGTATGCACCAAGATTCGGATGGCAGCGTTTACACTTGTTAAAATGAACCGCACTACATTTACATTTATTCATTTAGCAGACGCTTTTATCCAAAGCGACTTCCAAGAGAGCACTAACAGAGCAATCAGACCAGAGTTTGTTTTAATTTAACCAAAGCTGCCAAATTCAAACAAACCCTTACAAGTTGTTGCAGACACTTGTGGCCGTGCGATACTTGTTGATGTTGGGGGTGGTACGACAGGATGGAGGCCTTACTCTAGCCGCACAGCCAGTCATTGTGGCGATGGTTTCAAGATCCTGGTCTGAGAGTATATCTGAGGTGACAGGAAAAGATAATTAGTATGCGTTTGAGTGCCCGATACGTCAGCGTGTGTTTCTCTGTACTATGTTTGTTTGCATGCCTATGTTTAACTGACCTGTTGCATTAATTAGGTTGATGGAGCGTTTGTGTGCATGGTGTACATTGGCTTTGATCAGTCTCAGGGTGTTCTCCATGTAGTCTGCAGCTCTCACGGCGGACCGCGTGTCTCTGCGCGGTTGCTTGTAAAGACGTAGCACATCTGAAGGCTTGACTGACTCGCTACGCACTCTGGCCAGACTCCTGAGGCACAAACACGCACAGATAATTTATATAACATGGCCAAGCACCGCTGTGTAGCTATTCATCTCTGTCAGGAATACAATAAACTGAAATATTTGTTTTGCCTGAATAGACCACAACTGGGATCAAAACAATGCGCATTGCGATATTTTGACAGACAGACAGTTGCTGAACACAGATTAGAAGTACTAAGACAATTATGCAAATAGAAGATGGAAAACTGTCAGCTTCACTCACTTCTCTCTGGAGTACTTATAGGCATCGTCCACAATTCTCTTTGCCTCCTCCAGTGCACTTTGTATGTAGGGGCTGCCCAAGCTTTCCTCTGTTGACCATGATGAGCAAAATATGTCAAATATATATGATATATGCACATGAGATTCCTAAATGTGGCCTGTCTGTTTATAATCCTACCTGATAGGACAGAGTAGTTCAGTGTGAGCGCCAAGCCCAACGTCAGAAGGAGAGAGGGAAGGAGATTCATCTCTGAAATAATTATAAGAAATTGTGTTGAGCTGCCTTAACTGGGAGTATATACCAAAAATACCAAAGAAACATGTTGTAAGAAAAATGTAAAAAATGTACCACTTGTATTAAACAACCATGACAAAAATTGCTTTATAATCACACATACACATACATAGATAAACAGTAGACACAGCTTTGAACACAACCTACCAATCTACTTTGAGTTAGATGTTCATGCATAAATAAAAAATAACTATGACCCTCATCTGTAAAGCAAGGTAAGTGTAAGGCTTAAGTCCTCTTACCTGTGTGAGTCTTTTACAAATGCATGAATTGGAAGATCAGGCTAGTGTTATATCTAACCAGTAACTGTGTATTTATAGAAACAGGTGAAGCCTCACCCTTTATTGTGTTGCTCAAGAGGGGAGTATGCTTCTCACAACAAACCTCTTCCTTCTTCCTCCTTTCCACTCAGATATCTTGTCTCATCCTTTCAATGATTGATGAAATGAACATTGCTTTCTATAGTTCAAACTATTTCAATAGCTTTTGTTTCTGCATGATTCATCAGGGAATTTCTCCAGGAAATATATACAGTACCAGTCAAAAGTTTGGACACATGGAAATGTAGGCTACTGTAATTTCCTGATGGCTGTCGGCCTCACTCAGAGCCTGTGGCTGAAGATACTCTTCATCTGCCACCGCTCATCATAGAGGGGATGGAAGAGGTGGCCCAGGATGGTCTTGATTTCGTCCCTCATCATCCTCTCCACCACTGTGTCCAGACTGTCTTGTTTTAGACCAACAACAAAGCTGGCCATCCTCACCAGCTTGTGTGCTGGCTAATATAGATGAGTTGAACATCTGCAGTTGCCTGCTGTACACCTGCTGTACAGGACCTGAGCCTCCCAAGAAAGAACTCGAGAGGGTACAACTTCTGGGGAAATTGTAGGGTGTGCTTGCGTCGGTTGCAGATGGGTCCGTTTTTTTACTGAAATCTTTTTACTGAAACCCTAACCCTAACCCCAACTGATATACAGCGACGCTGACGCACCACACAAGCTTGAGTTTTAATACATTATTTAATGTGACATTAAGTACATGCAAGCAGGGGCGTAGCCAGTATTGGGTCAGGGCGGCACTGGCCCGCCCACATTACTCACTGGCCCAGGCAAGTTTGATCAAAATGTTTTTAAGAAGATATATTAATATAAACCTGATTTATAGTTGACTGGTGTGTGTGTTTAATTTGTTTTCCGAATAAAATGTAAACTGTTGAAGCAAGTTTTAGAACAATAGGAGCTATGGTTGCTAGGGGTTCCGAAGACTCTGGGCGGCCTTTAGCCAGCTAACTTTGCTAGACTAGCTGCTTTTTAGCCAATGTACTAACATTGCCACAATTATGGCTAAACAAGTGACCTGCCCCGGACCGTTTTTGCCCTGGATTCCTCTACTAGCCTGTCGTCTGGTAGGTTACCTTTGCCCTGTCATCCTGCCTCAGTGTGTACCGAACTCTGCTTCAGTGGAGACTGGGGTAGATGATACAAGCGCAGAGCGCACACTTATTACAAGCACAAAATGGAGCAGGCAGAAGGCAAAAAATGTAGTAGCCTATTCGTTCCACTATGCTGGTTTGTCCAGCCTTTATTGAGCTCTGTTGGTTGAACATGATGTTTAGATAGTGTTTTGTTGTTGCCTTTGCTGAATATTGCAAAGTAAAGGTGTCACTGTTTTTGCAGTTGGGGGGGACCAAGCTGTCAGCAAATAATTCCAACTCAATTAGTTATTTTGTATAATATATGTGTATGTATATATATATATGCAATGTTTATTGCAGCTTCAGTAAATACGCCGGCTCCAAAAATACTTTAAATAAGCATAATACACTTTTTAGTTTTTTTGGTTTTGTAGGCCTAGTGCTTTTTTGTGGCCAACGTTACACACGCTAATACACACTAACAACGCTAACATCGCCTAATCAGCTGTGCAGTTATTAACTGATGCTTGTCGCCTTACGTAGCGAGAGTGGTGGGGACGGATCAGGGTCACTAGGAATCTGGGGGGGACATGGGGGGGGGGGGACATGTCCCCCCCCCCCCCATGTCCCCAGTGCCATCTGCGCGCATGAGACTACAGAGCTTTCAATGCAAGCGACAACATTTTTTATAGAAACAGGGCGTCCAACAAAAATTTCTGCCAAAACGTAGCGCTAATTATTATTTAAGTCTTTGTTTTTCTAGGAAGAATTATAGGCCCACTCACTTTTGCACTGGCCCGCCCAAAATACAATTTCTGCCTACGCCCCTGCATGCAAGTCTAAGCTACATGATTTAAAAGTATGATGCGCTTGTCGATCAGTCCTCCTACACTACGGCACAATACTTGCTGAGCAAAAGCGCAAACACAGGCAGGGAAACAGTAGCTAACAACTCTAGCGCTAAATAACTATTTAGCTGGTCGGCTCCATGACGCCGGGTAAGTAGGGCTCGTGAGACCGCTCACCAAAAGAACGAGGGGAACCCGCTTGTCTAGCAGATTAAGACATGTTCGTAGGTACCTAGCGAAAAGTAGCCTCAACTTTCCTAGACTTTTAGCTATGGGACTAATGCTGTGGGCTCGCCGCTGATATCGCTCTGTCTTACTAGAACTGCGTCGTTGCTAACGTGCTGACGTTGAGACGTTGTCAGGTTAGGCTAGCACAGAGTTCCATTTGTGCACACAGCTTTTTTTGCCACAAAAACATTGTAAACTCCTTAAACGTGAAACGGAACTTAAATCCCAATACAAGCAACGCAATCGCTAACAAGACGAACCTTTTGACACCGACGTTGTGTATGTAGTCCAAATATTGAGGAATCGTTAGGGGTGAGAAAATAATTAAAAAAATATATACATTACCAGTTAAAAGTTTGGACACATTTTCCCATTGAGCACACACAATAAAGAAATAAATGAGAGAACAAAGGTTGTTTTCTTGCGAAGGCAATCACACCCAATTACAGTAAAGTGTAATGTCATCAATAAAGATTAGCTACAATACAGATTATCAGAGAAGTAAGGCCTTGCGCAGCCCCATTTTGCACTTGGGACTAGACAGTTCCCCTTTACAGAAAGTAAAACTGACATTGGTTCATCATATACCATGACAAGCAAACAATAAGTATGTTCCTACACATTTTGTTAGTCATTTATTCATTAATATTTCATGTGTTCAAACAGTATCTATTTTGCTGAATATTAAACAGGAAAAGTTTACATAAAGGAGAAATATATACACATATGTATACACACTCAGTAGGGTCTGAGTCCACCATCACAAACTTGTTTTATTTGATTATTTATGAAAAATTAGTAAAATAACGTGATCAGCTCATAATTATAATATTCAGGAATACATTACTTAACACTGATACATTACATGATACATTACATTTCTTTCTTAAATCTTCATGTAAAATGCCATTCATAATCCACCATTTGCTCTGCATTTTCACCACAAAAAAATCAATTAAAGGCAAATATCCAAGCACACATGGGAGTTGTATGTGTCTTTAAACTATTAACACCTGATATTAATTGCAGTATATTTCTACTGCTGCTCCTGCAAGTGGGGCCTTTGAAAAAGGACTGAAATACTTATTGTAATCACTTAAAAGGAGCTTAGTGAAGCAATTGTGCTCCTGAGTGCTGAAAAGCTATCCCTGTGTCAAGCTGCAGCTAAGTTCAATATTTCTGGAGGCAAGGGGGCAAAGCCTGACCAGGTAGACCTAATGTAAAGTGTACCTACCAACAACAGACAAGTATACTTCTATTACTAGTGGACATTGATTTGTGGCTTACTTCTTTTTCCTTCTGTTGTGTATGTATTTTAAAAGCTTTTTCTCACGGGTCTCAGGAGGATATTAAGCTATAACCCTTAAGGAATATAACAGCATTTACATCCTCCTTTCAGAAGTTTAATTTGTATTTTTTCAAAAAGATAATGTAGGCTACCTCAAATTAAGACAAATACTTTACCCTAAACACCAACAGAGATTTAAATCTATCATAGATCTGCTAAAATGGGTGATACATATTTATGTCAAGGTTAATCTCATTTCTTGCTTTGCTTCCTTACGGCTTTACCTGGATAAGGAACTCGTTTACAGTCCTATCGGGAACTGTGTCACTTATCTCTAACACAAGTTACAAGTAGAATTGCTAAAACAATCAATCATCAATTTAGGTGTTATCTGCAATGTAGGATAAAAAACTGTGACCTTGGGACTAGTGTGAGTGAGTTGATAGGCGGATACCTAGAGATAACAACAAACATAATTGGCTGTGAAATTAAATACACATTCATAAAAAAAATCTGTATAGCCTACTTTACAATTAATTTAACAAAGGGCTTCACAATTGTTAATGTCAATATCCAACCTAACTCTTAGAGAAGACAACAAAAACTCAAAAGAGAGAAAATACATGGATGAAATCAGAATCAGAATTCGGTTTATTCGCCAGGTATGTTATACAAACACGGAATTTACTGTGGCAGGGAGGTGCAAACACTAAACATATACGAATCTTAAATGTAGTGAGTAGTAAATCAGTGAGGGATCCTATCCTCCAGAAAAAGTTATTAAAGCAAACTGCAGACCAGGAGCTGGAGAAAACTGTCCATATGAGTTAAAGATCAACAAGAGAGGCCATGGGCGTCAGCAGCATTTTGAAAGTGGGGGGGACACATTTTGCCGGGGAGTCTGGGGGTTTCTCCTCCAGAATTTTTAAAAAAGATGTAGATGCAATTTCCCGCATTCTGGTGCATTTACCTTATAAAAATATCTCTTTCATTGTTTTTCCTTGGAGTCGGCATGGTCTGCAATTACTGGCTACTATTATGTTCTGGTAGACTGGGTAAACCCATTCTATCTGCAATCTTAAATAAGATTGAGCTTGGTCTGGTGATAGCCAGGATACTGAGGGATGGACATTAAAAGATTTTGAAAACTAAACTTCCCAATAAGCAATGGGACATCTTCCTTAACTGCCTGTCACCTTTCAGCACTAACCTCAGCAACAGAGCTGTCTCCACTGCCCCTGCATGCTGCCCCTGCCTCTGCCTCACTCTCAATCTCAACCACCTATATCAGGAGACATGTATGCATTAAGCATTCTTTCATATTGATAATTGAAATAAGCTCAATGTAGATTGTTCATATGAAGATTTCTGAGATGCTTTCAGAAAATACATGGTTTAGGTCAGGGGTAGGCAACCCTGGTCCTCGAGAGCCGCTGTCCTGCATGTTTTAGATGTTTCCCTGCTCCAACACACCTGTTTCAAATGAATGGGTCGTTATCAAGCTCTGTAGAAGCCGGCTAATGACCATTCATTAGATTATTAGATAACATCCTGAGGGTATAAGCTTTCAGATGATATATGGCATTTTTTTTTGTAGAGCTAGACTAGTTACTTGGAAAAAACATCCTTGTCATCGCATTCTGCCCGAAACAGACGCCTAGGTCTGAACACGGCCAAAAGCACAACATATTTCAGACCTAGATTAAGAAATTAACAAATGCTGTTCCACTTGTAATGGGTAAATAAAGTATGGTATTGCCTAGTGCTAGTTGTACGTAAATAATCATAATGTTTGCAGAAGGATCTTTGTGACTTAATGCTATTATAGTCAGAGAATGTCTCATAAGGGTGCTTTGGCCACTGAAGGGAAAATTTGGGCAACTCTGACTTACTTTTCTCTTCTGACAAAAAAAACTTCTTATGTCCATCTCGAACAGCCGATACCTGGAGTGCTAGCTGCTTCGATCAAAGAGTATATGAATCTGTGTGCCTGATGAGTCTGTTTGTGTAGGAACCAGGAAAACGCGGAATGGATTTCTATTGCTATGGGTATTCCCCCTACTGATAAAGTGGAACGGATTTGATTGTGAAGCAATGGAAAGAACGCTGGATTAGTAGACCTGTCATCATGCACTAATATTTTGATAGCAAATGTGGGGGGGTCCAAACAACCTTTTTTTTTAAGTGGGGGGGACGTGACCCCCCCAGGTTATATTGTGGCGACGCCCATGAGAGAGGCACAGTTTAGTCAGTTCATAATCCATGCATTGAGGCAAAGTGTTCTACATTACCTTTAGTCTGTACAAATTGGAGGCAGTGGTCAAATACCAGGCCCGGGGAAACATTATGGCTCATAATGGATCCATGGGATGGTCAAATAAACCAGAAGCCTAGGGGGGCTTTATATCTTTTCAAATTATTATTTTTTTCTTCCACAATCTGTTCATTACATTTTACAACAATATCGTAGACAAAACATTGAACACTGCAAAGGTGATGAAAACAGGGTATCATGCAAATGTTAAAGCAAAAACAGAGCACTATCAGGACCATACAAACACTACAAACAAGAGACAAAAAAAACTAAGCTTGTAGGCTGGTCTGCTGCCCGTCATATCATATCAGTAAGTACATCACTCAGGGATATTTGGAAAATACACGTCTCGAATGTATCGAAAGAAGGGGTCCTATATTTTATTGAATTTTCTAAGTGAACCCCTTAGTATACATCAAATTATTTCCAATTTGACAAACCCAAGAACTTCCCTTATCTAAAGGGTATGCAGAGGTGGTGCCGGGGATTTCCACTGCAATGAGATCAAGCGTCTGACGAGTAGAGTGACAAAAGCTACAAAGTCTTTTTCTGGGGAAGAGAGTGAAAGCATGCGTGGAATTATGCCCAACAATGCTACCATAGCATTTGGATCAATTGCTTTCCCAATGACCTTGGACAATGAACTAAAGACTCCTACCCAGTAAGATTTTTGATTTGGGCAAGACCAAAACATATGGACATGGCTCGCAGGAGCTTGTCGACATCTATCACAAGTTGGGTCGATATCTTTATACATTTTAGAGATCCTAACTTTGGTAAAGTGAGCACGGTGTACTATTTTGTACTGAATCAGTCCATGTTTTGCACAGATAGATGACTTGTGTACATTATCAAGAACATCGTCCCAGAGTTCCTCAGTGATCCCCTCTCCCAGTTCCTCCTCCCAAAGTGTCTTAATTGAGTTTAAGGAACCCAAACACATGAAATGTATCAGAACATAAATATGTGACATCATTCCCCTGAGTACGGGTATTGGTTTGAGGAAAGGGTCCACTGGCGAGTCAATTGGTAGATTAGGAAATTGAGGGAATCTGTTTCTGACAAAACTGTGGATCTGTAAATACCAGAAGAAATGTTGTGAGAGGAAAAAAACTTCTCAGTTAACTGTTGAAATGATGATGCAAAAGTGTTATCAATATATAGATCTTTAAATGTCTTCAAGGTGCTGTAAAGCAAATTCCATGATTTGTTTATCAGTACATTATTTACGTGTGAAAAGAGTTGCTGAAAGCATGTGCAAAGCTCTAAAACTTTGTTGCACTGAAATGTGGTGTTAGACTATTGAACAGTTTCTCACCTGTTTTCAGCGGAGGAGAAGCCACCTCCCAGAAATTAGTCTCTGCAGGTTGGGATGTCTGCAGACAGTATACTGTTTAACCTGCATTCTGTTACAATAAATTCGAGGGGGCGGAGCTTCAGCTCCTTCAGGCTACACGCCCCCCAGTCTCAAGCACAGAAGACTGCTGATTTTCTCTCGATTTCAAAGCCTAATTTAACATACTTAACATACATTTTTTTCATTCGAATTTGGAAGGGTAGTTAACAACACATTCTTCTGTGGTGTGATGAACTTAAAACTCATTTTCAGTTCTGCTTTACAACATCTTTAATTGAAAAAAAATGTAATGGGATTGCGATGAGATCAATTTAACGCTGACATTAAACACTTTTCAATAGGCTATATTATTTTATTAATTGTGGGAATCAATTGTTTGAAGATGTCTGGACCTGCGCTTAAAGTATTTTTAATGATCGGAAATGATGAGAGTCAACGTCAGCGGCAGCAGCAATCAGCATCAGCAACACAGCCTATACCGCCGGGGTAGCTAAAGACAGCTAGCTAACTACCTAGCAAATCATTAACTAGCTATCTTACTTGCTTGCTTAAAAATCTAGTATTAATTGATTTTATTGAGGAGCATTGCACCTGTCGTATGGTATGGACTGTTCTGCTGTCAACAGTTGAAAGGTAGCTCGCGATAAGTTATATTCAGACTTGCACGAGGAGAGGCGTGAGCAGCAAGATATATTTATCTAGCCAGCTAGCTAAGCTAAACTACTGCTACTCTTACACTCGACTATTTACGTTAGCTAGCTATAGCTATCATCGCAGCCTAATTTTGTTTATTCACTGCTAGCAATTTTGGTTATCACTCATGGGCCATGATACATCCAAGCCACAACATATTCAAGGTAGTTATTTAGCTATTTGAAGATAACTCCAAAGTTAAAGCTAAGCTATATGCGTTGTTCGCTGGTTTGGAGTATTACATAATCGGAAGAGGCATGTTGGGCTTTTAGCTCGGTAGCCAGGCAAAATATTATTTTGACAGCTCAGTATCACTAGTGCAATTGGGTATCACAATTACCAGATGGATATCTACAATGGATTTCGATCAAATTTTAACCAGCATGTATCTGGCAGGGATTCTCGGGCAACCATCACACACAGCTGACACTGTGCATCAATCTTGTCGGTTCCATGTCTTGGCTAACTTTGTTAAGTTCAGCGTAATACACAGTTATTTATAATAAACTAATCATTTGCGTTGTGTAGTGCTACGCAAATGTATTTTCTTTATATGCCATTTGCCATGCTATCATTTCTGTAATCTGTGTAATCTCTTGTTAGTTTAAACCATAAGTAATGCATCAGCAATTGAGTGTTAACATGATGGTGCTGATTTAATTTTCGTAGTTAATCGCAAACTTGCTAAACACTGGTTCTCTGGTTTAGCGAAACCAAGAGACATTGAAAGAATTGGTGTGTGGCAGAGCGAAATAGGTCAGATTGACATTAATAATGTGTTTAAAAGTGGAGCACGACAGGTGTCAAGAGGAAACGGTCTGCCACTGCTTCAACCTGTTCATCTAAAAATATGATCCTGTCTGTGCGTCACACTTCTTATTTGAACACTGACATTATTTCATCTCGTTGGCCTATTTGACAAAAAAAAACAATAAAGACCTTTATTAAAGATGATACATGGTGCTTGAGCTGTTTCAATGTTTATTAGTTCCTCATCTAAACCTCATCTTATCTTCTTAACTTAGCCTACTGTATTTGCTTTTGGGATAGGCCTGTACTTCATTATATCAGGGTGAAATAAAATCCACTTAACAATTTCTGTCTAACAGGTGCCTGAAGCAAGAGATAGACAGCTTGGCTTAGGAAATTACCTACTGTAGGATTGCTGTTGCCATGAGAGTAGGAAGAACTAGAAGAACAGCTACACTCTGTCAGTAAAATGTGAAATTGAATATGGTAGTTGAATATAATTATAGTCTATATTGTCTTCGTAACAACTTTCTCTCAAGTTTCTCTCTGTAACCATCTCCTTTTCTACTCCTTTGGAATACAGAGAGAGCAACACTCCACTGAGATGGAAACCCCCCTGTCCTCGTAAAGTAGGACATCAAGAACTCAGGTTGGCATCCTCTTATTTCATTCTGGTTGAAGAGCCAAGATGTGTTTCTCAGTCTGTCTTTCCATGAATCACTTTTCTGTTTCTCTTGTTTAATCTCATTTTTTGTCAATTATGTCCTCGTTAACTTTATCTCCCGTGAAGGTGAACTCGTTTTAGCTTGAATGTACTTACAATCAGCATTTAAAACTAGCTTATCCAAACTTCCTCTACGATGGGAAGGAAGAGGAGGAAAGGAAAGGGAAGATGATGAGGACCAGAGAGTTACGGTATTGGCTGTGTCAGATGTCTGTGCCTCAGCTAAACAGTTTCTACTCTAAATCTAAATTCTCTGTAGGAAAAGGTAGCAAATCTCTGACTAACCTCTCAGTCTGGTGACACATTCTGTCACTCCAGATAGCTCGCATGCTACAGGAAACTGTTGTCTTGCTAAGGCAAATGTAAATTCCCTGTCTGGCTTATGACAGCATTGACTGGCTTTGAATCAGCCAAACCGGTCCGGTCCGGCGTTACAAAGGACCTGTTGGTACCTTGTATTTTAACTAACTGGTTTCATGGTTGACTTTTTTGACCCTATGTGTTGGCATTTAAGAGATGGTTTGGGGGCCCAACTGAACTTCATTCAAGAAAAATGCAAACTCTTGAAAGCATAGCCTCCCTCCCTCCCGTGCGTGCCGTGTCCGCCTCCACAGGTTAGCCTCGAGGCTGTCCCTCTCCATGTGAGGATATGGAGTGTAGGTGTAGCCTGCTGTCTCTGCATCTGTGCTTCTGCACACACAGGACTGAGGTTACGTAAGGTGTTGCCATGGTGAGGCGGCCGCGTGCCGCAGCATGGTCCGAGTCTTGCTCATGGCTGCGTGTTATGGTGGGTTGCCATGGGGACAGAGTGGGTCCCTCTTGCGGCAGTGCCATTATTGGGTTAGGGACGCCAGAGTGTCTGTTATGTCGTCATTGCTGGGGAGGAGCTCAGAACACGGGGCATGAGGGGGGAATACGGCAGGGGGGGGGATACGGCAGGGGGAGGAAGTAAGGAGGGATGAGGCAACAAGATGAAGAGGATGAGCGGTGTAGACATGATTAGATGAGGGGGAAAGGAAGGGAAGGGCGATCAGTGTGTGATGAAGACACTTATCCTTGTTTTGATGTTATGATGATGTAGGTTTGTTTGTTATATCTTGCAGGTCTGCCCGTCGGCCTCCCCTTTCACTGTGGTCACCATGGAGGTCCAGTCAGGTGAGGGGCCACCAGACTCTAGCAACTTGGCTCCTGCTACGTCCACTGGCTGCGCCCCCAGCCCACAGAGTGAAGCTGTGACCAGTGAGCTTCAGGAGCTGTCTCTACAGCCCGCCCCCAACCTGCTGCCCCTCACAGAGAGGAAGAATGGTTAGTTTTCACTCCTGTCAGCTACATGAATGAAGCCTAAATATGGAGTTACTTTATTATGGATATTTTACATTCCCTAACAATGTTGCAAACATAAACATCGTCACACATCAGGAGTATGAGAAAGAAAAGTGCCAATGGATGTTGAAACCCCGAAATCCAAAGGCCAACTCGGGTCATAGTTGGCGAATGTCAGTTTAAGCAGTGGTAGCCACAGGGCTATTTAATACTCTGTTAGAAGCCCATATCAAAGTACGCTGTGTGTTATATAAAGATATAGAAAAATTAAGTTTGAATGTTTTTGCATTGACAGTGGCATTCACATGGAAAATAGTTGATTCAGGAATTCTTAGTGAAGGCGTTTCACACATATATTTGTGCTGTGTAGGGCTGAGCGGAATGCCCTAAAATGTTTATCACGGTATAATTCCTAAGCACTGACGGTAACGGTATATATCACGATATATTAGTTATTCTTAAAATGTCATGACAATGCAATCCGCACCGTAGCGGCTAATCTACCGCACTCGGAAGGATTTGGATTGTGTAACTCCGGTGTGTCGCACGAGTTGGATTTTCCAACTTTTTGCAGTGCTTTGCCACGGAAGAGAGACTTTAGCGTTAAACAGTAGCCAACGTTTATGGGATTGTAAGAAAACTGTTACATATTTGTAGTGAGTTAGCTATAAACAACTATTACATGCCTGAATACTCGATTCTGTTGGCCTACAATAAACATTTCACAATTCTAACCAACCTGGCATTGGATTTGTTAAACGCATTCTGGTAGATTGTTCATATTCGCGCACATGCATAACGCTTGCTTACACTTGCCAACAAAAGCAGTTGACTCCAATGAATGTTTGCTTCCTCTGGAGGTGCGCTAGCTTGTTTGTTGACTTTCATTGGCTGGCACAATGCGTGCAGTGTCTATGCTTAAATGTTTTTTTTTTTTTTAAAGATTACAAATTTGAACAAATTACAAATTTGAACTAGCCCACTGGGCTGTATCACTTGACTTATATTTTATACCAAACAGAAACACTTATTATAAATAAACTTATGATATAAAATTAATATACCGTGATATCCATGATATGGAAAAATCCATATCAACGCCATACCGGTATTCACATTCATACCGGTATACCGCCCACCCCTAGTGGTGTGTTTAAATGGCCCAGCTATTTAAAATCCTCCCTCCCCACTGACAGGAACTCGATTCCAGGCAACTAAATTATATCTAGATAAAGTATAAGCAAAATAATGTAATGTCATGAGGAACCAATTAGACTGGCTGGATTGCAATGAAACTTGGAACCAAGACTTTAAAAGGGCTTTAAGATCCATTTTGAAAATGGAGAGTGTCCAGGTAGTGAATACATAGGAAGTAGACTAATAGTTCCACAGTGTAGTCTTTAGCAAACAAACTGGTTTGATAATAACCCCCCAAAAAGATTAGACATGTTGCACCCCAAAAAATCAAAGCATTGTTTTTTGATTGAGGGGCAGTTCTAGGGGCGTATGTGAAGCCCTCTGTGACATGCTTGTGTGTAAAAAGGGCTATACAAATAAATTTGATTTGATTGATTGATTTGAATAGTTTACTTGACGAATATTTGAGAATTAGTCCAACAAGACAAAACAACTCGAACCCCGTTCTCAATTGAAATACACTTGTTTGTCATGAGGACATTACCCTGTTCCATGGTGCATGATGGGAACTCTCGCACTCTGGAGAAAGGAGAAGAAGCGTCAACAAGCATTGCATGACCATTTATATAGATACAGTAGCTCCCACACCTGGCCTATGTGAACTATCAACTCTGCAGTCATAATACAGGGCTGGTAACACAACATGGAAATACAGTCTATCTGACTCAGTAATCACAGTTAGACTTTCTTCTGACTTGCTCCTCAGTGTACATGTTTTACCTCGCACTCTCTTGCTAGTTGCTTATCTCAGTGGAGAGGAGAGCTCAGTTAAGCTGTTAGAATTTCCCAGAGACCTTAGAAGAGGAGGAACAGGGCACATGCTATGTGCACTCAGGGTCAAAGGTCACCTGGAATCCAGAGATTGTGGAGAGTGGTGAGCTGGAATCAATAATCCAGAGGCTCTAGAGGGAAAATAAATACAAATAGCTTAACCCTTGTGCTGCCTTCGGGTCACATGACCCAAAGGTTCACAACGAACCATCATTGTGTTTACCCAATTTTACCCAATACTAAAAACAAATATAAAGCATTTTCTTTTAACCTTCGCAATGTGGGGGGTCTGAGACAGCCCGACGGTTGTTTTTGTATGAGGTAAAGTTGTCGCAATACGACGGTGGGTCACAACGACTGATGGGTCAGAAGGACCCGAAGATAACACAAGGGTTAAGAAAACCTCAGGCATCCAGACAACAATGGTTTTACTGTCGAGGAGGCTGTGGAACTCAGTTAATTATTGACTGTAGCAGCATGTCATCTACACAGTGGGCCGCGTAACGAGACTTGTTTATAACTTCACCCTGCCGTCCGTCCCAGTCCTGCTCTCTAAGCTGGAGCTGTTTACGTAGAGCATGTATCATACCTCCTACACACACACGCACACACAGCGGTCAGCGTTTTGTACACAACTTAATATGTGAGTGTGAATGAGCGCTCAACGGGACAGTTTAGTGCCAGAGTTGCCTGGGGTCGGGTTCTTTGCTGAGGAGGCCTGCGTCTGGGAGTGAATGCTGCTGGACCAGCTGGCCTGTCACTGCTGGACCAACAGCATCACAGAACAAAGCAGAAGAGGTCCGGACTCTGCAGACCGGTCTCTGTCTGTCCACTAGAGTGGCTGACTGTGGATAGCAATGCATAGCATGAAAACGAGAGTGCATACTTATTTTCATATATATACATATTCATACACAAATACACAGCAAGCGTCAACATTTGGCATGTTGCTTTCGACCGCCTTGCATCTCGCACATACAAACTCTCCCTCAGACACTGCGTGAATGAGACATTGACTGTGCTGGCAGGTGAGATCAGGCTGGAGGCGTGACTGTCATGGGATGGGACATGTTAAGTGGCCTGTTCTAGGCGCTTGATATCCTGAAGTCTGAGAAAGAGAGGAATCTGGAGATTTGAATTTGTATTTAGACCGAGATATACCGCCACCTGGTGGCGAAGGACGAGACCACAGAGACAGCATGAGCAGCAGAGTGAGAATGGGCAGAGCAGGAGGAGTTATCCAGCTTGTATCTGCTTTTACAGCTCCCATAAGTTCCCAGTTTAAATCCGTGAGTTTGCCAGCTTGTATGTGATCAGTGTGTGTCTAAACCAGCATCCAGCAAACAAGCCGCAAACCCACATCCATAGCACCCAAGCCGCAAACCGCTTGCCTGCATGCGTGCATGTGTCTATCGGGGTGGGTGACCTGTGAGAAACCCTAGCTCCCATGTGCACAGGTGAAGAGGAGCTGGATATAGCCCCCCTGGCCAGCTGGGCCTGCTATTTAAACCAGCCCTCCTCACCCTCCTCCTGTATACGTGGGAGTGGGGGTCGCCAACATTCTAGAGTGGAGGCCCAGAGAGAAGGAGTTAATTTGAGACTTGTTTACAGCACTACCGCTCCTGTGAAGAAGACGGGGGGTGAAGATGCAGAGGACCCTGTCTAAAGTCAGTCATTGTCATTGACGAACGCGTGTGCTAGAAACAGGCTAATTTGTATTGAGATAGTGTCCCCCCTCAGATGTTGAATCGCTTTGATTGTTGGGGGGTTTGGTTACTGCAGAGAGATTAAAAGCCTAGGGGAAGTGTGACATACTTGTGCTACGATGGGATAGAGAATCATAACATAGCCAGGGATAAATCTTTAACGTCGCTCCTTGATCTCTCACACGCATCCTTCCCTAAACCTGTAGTAAGCCGAAAGAACACGGAGGATCCTCTCATTCCTTCCAGCCATTATGTTTTGAGAAGGAGTTAAGGAGACACGACGTCGACTTGCGAGATCCAGGGTGTTGTGAGGGGGAAGAGTTGAGTCGGGCCGTTAACCCCCCCCACCCCCCCCTCCTTTTATGACCTCCGACCCCAGGAAAATCCTTCACCCACAATGACATCACAACCATCCCAGTGACAGGTCCCGGAACACCAACTGGAGGAGAATGTGAGATGGGGACTGGGTGCTCATGTCAGACCTGTAGGAGGGCTGTCTCCAGCTGAGCTCTGGTCACTGCGTGCTGGACTGTCATCAAATAAGGGTGGTTTTCCTCACACCTGTTCACGCCACCGACCACGGGACACATCCCTACACCCCTTTCCTTCATTTGTGTTTCACTCATAACCTGCTTCAATGTACTGTATTACACGTGATAAGCTCCTTTTTGTAATATATGGACTTAGTTTTCCCACAAAGCAAAAAACAACAACAAGCGTATTCCAGTAAGTTAGAAGGATAGAAGGCCCTTATGATAAGCCCTCAAGCCTCACTGGATGTTCGACGTTGGCTTGACCGGTCTTAGAAAAAAGCCTCTGTTGGCCTCTCCGACACTATTAAACATTAGTCTCAATAAGCCACATTACGCTCTGCTGGCTTCGCTGTAAATACAGGGGCATTCCACGGATCCGACCTCAACCTTGGTACTCTGGAGCTACATGCACAGTCGGCTGGAAATCCACTGACCCTGTATGTGAAGAGCAGACAGCCCGGCAGGCCTCTCCACGCAGCAGCCTGACAGGCAACCCTTTGCCGCTCCGATAAACAACGATTAGCTCCCACTCCTGATATAGCAGAATGCAGGTAGGGTGTGTGTTTAGGATGTGCTTAGAGCAATGCGAGTTGTTATTTGCCTTTCCCTATCAGTATTTATGGCTGACATAAGCACACACTGACTACACAGTGTACACACACACACACACACACACATGAAAGCAGGATTATCCCTGCAAGCGTTTGGTCGGTGCCTTATCTGCAGCAAGGGGGATCAGAGTCGTGATTGGTTTTCCCCTTCCTCGTCAAAGGGAGCTTTGCCTTATTAGTTTATGCATGCGCTCCAGCACACACAACCTGCGGTGTGCGTCTCTACTGTAGTCCAAAAAAAAACACATCTCTTATTGACCTAGTTGCAGGACAGCGTATGATAAGTAACCGTGAAGTGTAGGTTAGTAATCGTTGTACAAGATGGGAGTCGTCTTGGTTAAGGGGTTTTCTCTCCTTGACATTGTTTCGCAGAGTGAACTTGCCCAGCTTTGTGAACTTGGGTGGAGAAAAACATTGCTCATCCGCTCCTTTACGTGTGTGTGTGTGTGTGTGTTTCAGGCAAAGGCAAATACATACAGAAACACTGGAGTCAGCCCGGCGTTTCAATTTGAGCAGCGTTTATGCTTTAATAAGAACTGACAGATGAAAGGAAATACAATCACCTTGAAGGGCTCTCGCTGTTCTGCTGGCTGGTCCTTGCACTCTGACAGAGGCTCCCTAATGAGGATGAATTAGACTAACTCCAGTTTGGGAGAATCATCATCAGAGAGAGAGAGAGAGAGAGAGAGAGGGGGGGGGGGACACAAAGATAGAGAGTGACAAACAGAGAGTAGAAGAGTGCAACAGGGACAGAGAGGGAGAGAGAAAGCGACAGATAGTGAGAGTGACAAGGAGTTAGAAAGTAAAAGGGTGATATTTGTTTCTTTCTGTATCTGTGTAGAGGTTGTTTTACTCCCGCGGGTCATTAACTCTCTGCCTACATGACATTACTCAGCTCTCACAGGTGCACACACACACACACACACACACTTATGTTGACGTTATTGAGCTGAGATCAGAAGTGCTGAGAGAGAGGTATTTGGTGTGGAGGAAAAGGATCAGTAAGAGTGTGTGTGAGTGTGTGTCTACGTCTGTCAAAGGCTGAGTGAGTGAATACAACAGCAGCTGTGACAGAGTGCTTGATCACGAATTCACTGGCATTTGACACACCCACACGCGCACGCACACCCTTCCACACATACACCTCTCACTCAGTCTGGTGCTGCAGCACACACTGCCTCTTCAAGCTTTTAGCTGTGCAGTCTTTCTCCTTGAGCTGATTCCTCTCTCTCTCTCTTTTCTTCTTTTGTGTAGTTTTTGTACGTCAAACAGAGGATTGTACCCATTTTTGCTAGTCTCTTTTTAGGAGGTGGACTTAAAAAGCTATTTAAGTGCACTTTGAATGGACTTTTGGAGAACTGAAACCCAGAGTTTTCCTTCTAGTTTGCAGGGAGAAGGCATCACACATTCCGTAGCATCAGGTTGTATCTTCCATGAATGTGTGTTAGAAGGTCTGTGACGCTACGGAGACTTTCGAAATGCAACCAGACTTACTGCCAGCACTGGATTGAGCTGAGTTCTTAAGGAGATAAACAACATACATACATTTGACTTTGGGACAGTTCTGGGCGTTTTGCGTTTGACTGATATCATTGATGGGACCTCGGCCTCTGCCTTCACTTGATTTATTCATTTGAACCCTGTCGTTATGCTGGACCCCTGCCTTCGCATCGACCCCGCCTCCTTCGGGGCTCCTCCAATCAGCAGCAGCATGGATAAGAGAGCGATACGCTTCGAGTTAGAGCGGCGGGCTTGTCAGAGCCTGAGGGAAGGTGGGAGTCCTGATGCGTACACACACACACACACACACACACACACACTTGTGTGTACTCACCTTGAACCATGCATGCAAAATCATTGGCAATCCACTGTAAGTTAAGGGTAGATTGTTATCGATGTTAGCTAAATTATTTGGAATGTATTATTGTTGTGATTGTTAGGACTGATAATGTATGCCACTTTCCTCTATACTTCAGTGTTTTTTTATTTGTATTATTGTTTTTTAAGGTCACACACACACACACACACACACACACACACACACACACACCTGTCAAATATAGTTTTTCTCCGCCTCTGCTCTCCATTGAGTGTCTCAGCCTGCTGTGGCTCGCTGTGTGCCAGCGTCAGGTGTTTTCTGGGCTGCAGGTCAGATCCTGCCCCTCGCTGGCCGCAGCCCCACAGCCTGGCCCGCCTCCAGGCCCCCGTGCCCGCTGGACTGCATGAACCCAGGAACCTGTAGACCCTGCAGCAGCAGCCAGAACCAGGGGCCATGAGACGAGTCAAGCCCCACGGGCACTCGTGTAGCAGGGAGACGCTGAATATAACTGAAGCCTTCACAGCACTACAAAGACGTTGTCGGCACATAATGAATTTACGAGGGAGAGAATGTCAACCCCCTTGACAGCGAGTTTGCTATTTGTCATGTTTCACAGTGGTAATGAAAATACAGACTATGTTCAGCGAATGCTGACGGTGGGGAAGACATGTTGGCTAACTGTATACAGTTATCCCGTAGGCAATCATTCAGACACATGGAGACACATCACGATGCAAAGAGTGAATCTGAGAAGGCTAGATACCTCAGAGACGGAATTCCAACCATGGAGACCAACAGAGATCTACAGAGAGATACAGCTAGCTGTGAGACGTACTACCCAGTCCTGAGGGTGGCTGTCCGAGGGAACCCTGATGGTTGGAACGGTACCACAAGGCTTGTCCCTGGGTCTGCGTTGTGGAGCTGCTCCCAGCCCTGCAGCCCTGCCCTGTGTACGGACTCCCGGCCGTGGAAGACCAACCCTGGGGCAGGCTAGCTGCACAGCTGGGCCACCACTGCGAGGGAGGGGCTGTGGGGGGTCACGTGTGTCCTTGCTAGCACACGTCTTGTGTTTCTGCCTTGGGGCAGTTTGTGTGTGTGTGTGTGCGTGCGTGTGATTTACAGTAATATTCCTCTAACTCTCCAGTCCGGGCCAGGCAGGGCAGAGGGATAGGGTTCCAAGCTATTACAGCGAAGACCCAAATAGACTCCTGCAGCATGGAGGGAGAGGGTTTCAGGTTGAGAAGGGGAGGAGAAGAGAGGGAGAGGGGAACGGGGGTAGGAGAGATCATAAACGAGTAGGGTTTCACTCTGAATATTGGACGGAGGGATGGAAAATGATCAAATGAAAAGATGGAACATAGAGTAGGAGAGCGTAAGAAACGGTGGAAACGATGTAAAACACCATCTAGCTGATTCATTTCCATTCACGTTGAGAGAGTTCTGAAGTATTGTACTGCAACAAGTGTGCAGTACAAATGTGCCGATTTCCACAGAATCGATCGTAATTGACACACGTAAGTGTCAGCCTGCCGTTTGTGGGCACAGATCAGTGCCACAGAGGGTATGTGTGCGTCTGTGTACCTGTTTCAGTGAACTCTGTTTATGTTGCCTGAGTGTGTACCTGTTTGTGTATTTTGTGAGGGTGATCTAGAATTCTCCGACTCTTGAGGGCCGTTATGGTCAGAACTCGGAAGGACATTTACATTGTACTCATTTAGAAGACGCTTTAATACAAAGCCACCAGTGGCGGCTGGGACTTTGCAGAGGCCTCCCCACCAAAGTCGGAGCTCGAGGCCCCTCCCCTAAATCCACTCAAAATGTATCTCCATCTATTATCTTATACCACTGCCAATAGACTGATTGCTGTCTACCTTTAACCATAGCATATATTCAGCAATGTGAGAGAGAAATAAAAAAGTAAAAAAATAACAAAAGCACAATTGCGTTAGCACAACAGCAGCCTATTTGTCATTGTTCAAAACCAAAGACAGCTCTATAGCCTTCTGATAGTTCAGCCCCGCCACTGAAATAACACAATCAATGGATGGAAAGGAAAACATTTATTCTTGACAATAAGTAAGCAAGTATATTGGTTGCTGGTGAAGACGTGGTGCTGCTAGCTACCTGCTGCTGCGGCAGTGTTTCGTCTGTGGAGATGCTGATGGTAGCTTCCTCTCTGGCTGGTCTAAATAAGTGTGTAATCTTTGGGTGTTTTGCACGAGCTTGTTCAGACAACAGTTTATTGCTGCGCTTTTGAGCACCGCTTGCATATTTTCCTTTACTTATGTCTCTACCGTCAACTAGCAAAACGTAATGATTAGCATTTTTGAAATGTGCGCGTTCAAGAGGCGTAATGGCGTAGTAGTGCACGTACGATACGAAAAAGCCATTGTTGCCAGATTTAGGGATTTTGAGACTATTTAGCCCATGGAAGTGGATGAAGATCTGTTACGTTGTCTACATTACGGGATTCCTTTAGCCGGTAGTTGAAACTTGGGGCTCCCAATGAGCGCCCTCAAAGTTTTGTATTTTTTAAAATATGTTTTTTGCTATGCAGGGCGCCCCCCCCCCCCCTCGCGGGGGCTGCGGGGGCTTCCCAGCCGCCACTGAAAGCCACATACAAATAGTGTATTTAGTCAATACAGCAGATCATCCAGGACCAGAAGTGCTGAGTTTGAACAGAGCTTCAGTGGTTAGTGTTACAGGTAACAATACACCACAGCAGAGACTGAGGTTCAATTGACTTGTCTCACACTGATTACAGATGTTAGTCAGTTTCCATCCCTCAGGCCATGATGCTGGCTAGATGGGTGAGGCTGGCTGCATGGGACTTGCTGGCTGGTAGTGGCTGGCTGGTTCTGGGTAAGGCTGGTTGGTTCTATCTGGTGCTGGGGCTGGCTCATTGCACCACATCCTGATGAAGGTTGTTTGACAGATTCCTGTAGAAGTGCTACAGACTTCTGTAGAAGTTCTGTAGAAGTGCTAGATAAGTATATTAAGTATAACAATGAAGAGGTGATAAAATATCATGCATTAACAACAACTGTTTATTTAGTGGCAGGACACGTTTAACATATTCCACTCTCTTAGAGACACTTATTTTTTTGCATTTTTTGATCTGAGAATTTAAAATGATTATCGGCCGATAATGATCGGCGACCGATCGATCGGAGCATCCTTACTGACTAACCGGACTACATCCACCATGATGTGCACTTAGAACAAGACACACTCAGCGAAAGGTCATCACATGTTTAATATACAGCACATAAACACTTCAGTCACACACACGGCTATGTTCTCTCACACCAGGCTAGCATGCTCTGTGGAACAGCACGGGATGATCTGATGTGACCACACACACCCACACACACCCAGACAGCCAGACACCCATGCCTGGCTTCACGGTGCATGTGTCTGTTCGTGATTGGCTGTCGGGTGAATGTCGCACCCGTCTCTGAGAAGTTTCCCACCTTGACTGACCACACATTCAGGTCTTACCTATCTGCCGTATTGCTACCTTGATAAAAAAACAAAACTCCTCTTTGGCCACTTGTTTGCTGCTTAAGTGTGACTCCAGTTGATTTGGAGGACCTCTCAACACACAAGAAGTGTTGACGGAAGGTGTGATTCTGCGGGACTTCCGCGAGCCACACTATAAGGCCCGACATGAAGAGAACATGGATCGCTCTTTTCACTCTGGATCGAAAGCAAAACGCAGTCTGCAGGCACGAGTCGCAGTTCAACAACACAACACTTACTCTGTTTGACCTGCTGGAGCGAACAGGCCTTCCTGTTTCTGAATCGACTCGCAGTAGCGGGGTACTAAGCCTTGCTGTTTTACGAAACCTCCAGAAACAGGAAGTGGTGTATGTGTGTGTGTGTGTGTGTCACAAAGTCTGCCGACTGTGATAACCTCTGTATCGACACTCGCACACAGACAGAAAGGATGAGAGAGAAACACAGAGAGCCATGACACGGGGCTGCTTCAGGCTGCTGTCTCGGGCTGCTCTCCTATAGGTGATCCTCAGTCTTCTGTGTGGACGGCGGCAGGCTGTTCCCTGTATTGTGTTTCTTCCTAAAGAAGAAGGTCAGAACAGGGAACTGTAGGGTGTTTGGTGCTGTCTGGGTTGTCCTTTTATTGCTCTTGTGCAGTTCTCTCTGACACTGCTTCCTCTCTCTCTCTCTCTCTCTCTCTCTCTCTCTCTCTCTCTCTCTCTCTCACAGTTCTGCAGATGAAGCTACAGCAGAGGCGGACTCGAGAACAGCTCGTCAGTCAGGGGATCATGCCACGTAAGTAACCGTCCGTCCGTCCGAACATCTCTCCCCTGCACAGTCAGCTCCTGCCGCCCTACTGGCTGGCGGATCCTTCTAGATGGAGAGGATCCAGGAATGGCCTTTTAGACTCAGGCTAACTGTTGCTGTTAGGGCTGCACCTGTTGTCTCCTGTAGCTCAAAGCAGAGCATGGTGGACATAGAGGCTGTGGGATACATAGGGTCCACATGAAAAAAGACAGAAATATATGTATATACCGACTATATAGTTGATGTTTACAATATAAGTCGGTCGAGTGAAAATGGCTTGCTTGATGACGCATATTATCGCCCTGCACATTTTTGCTGAAGGTTGCAGGGAGACGGGGATGGTAGTGTAGCGCGTGTACGCCTGCTCTCCGTCACCTCAGGGCCTGGCTTCAGAGCAGAGAGGTAGACTCGATTTCGGACTAGACCGGATTTCAGAGAAAATCCGGTCTCAGGCTTCAAAGCCAGACGAATGAAGCTCCTTCCTCTCCCTGTGACTCTGACGTTTCAGGGGATGTCATGGTCTTCTCAGCAGAACGCACGTGTATCCGGAGCAAGACGCAGAGCCAGCGTTCAATCCTTTACGCTTCGGTTATTTTAGAGCAGATGAGTAAACGTGGGCCGTCAACAGTTCCTTAAAGCGAGTACTTAGAAGAGAGCTACATGCGTACTGTCCCAGATCTTCCGAGAAGCACTTTGGCTCGCCGCTTCTTGTCATTGTCTACAAGTTGTCTGGTTCTCTTTACGGGCCGCTAAGCTCACTTTCTCTATTCCTCTCTTTCAAATCCTCTTTCCGCTTTGTTTATGGGGGAAGCACTGTGAGCTGTAGGTAAGGTAATGTGTTTACTGTAGTTACATAAATACATGCTGGCGTTCCTGGAATTGAACACATTTATTTAACTGCACACACATATACACATATAAAAATATCAATATATATATACACACACACACACACACACACTTTGTCTCGTCACATAGAGAAGTCACACACTCAAGAAGCCAGCGTTATCTTTAGAGACAGACAGCTGTAGCGTTCAGCCCAGAGTTGAACCAGGCCACAGCCTCATCCGTTTTGAGACAACATGTTTCAAAAGATGTTCATGATTATCTGTCCATGTTGACAGAAGGACGACCGCTGTTGAGTTTTGTCGTGCGTGTGCGTGTGCATGAGTACTGTTTGTATGCGTTCTGCTTGTCAGGCTCGGTGAAGGCCGTCATTTGAGCAGTGTCATCTTCAATTCCAGCTTTCTGGTACTTTATTAGGAACACTGGCTGCTAACAAGTGAATCATTCTGCACACTGGGTTTTGTCAGTTTGATTTAATCCAATTAGAGCTCCTCGCCCTTATTACACACAGAAAGAGCCAGCATGTTCCTCCACCAAGTTCTTTTGAAGCGCAGAGCTTTGGTGTCGTCTGGGCTTGTCAGTAGACAAGTGGAGCCAGAGATGAAAGCAGCATTGACACAGTTTCAGGGCAGAAGCCTGTTGTAGGTGGCAGTTGGTTGGCCAACAGGTCGTGTTCTCAGTAAGGCCTAGTCAAGGCCTCCAGAATTGCTCATCCGCTCTTGGCACGCGGCCAGTGATTCATATCAACCTGTGCCTGCTATTGTGTCTTCTGTATGAGTCAGAACTCAGAAGCGAGAACAACAACCAGAGCCTCTTGATGATATCTGTTTTGCTGGGCCTGAAAAGGAGATCAAGTGTAGAAATGGAGCAGATGGATGTTATTGTCTTTACTTCCACTAGCCTCTTTCTGCGACTTCCTGTTCACTCTCCTCTGCTCGAGGAGCAAAGCCGGTCCCAGACACAGAAGGTCCGTCACCTGGCGTGGCAGTGCCAGCTATAGGTCACACTTCCACCACATAGCAGCTGGGGTGCGAGGGGTCCGGAGGTTTTCCTGACAACGCTTAGCTTAGTCTTCATCGTAGCTTCCATCATGACTCCTGACCTACGAGCAGTACATGGTAAGGAAAGGCCCCCCCCCCCCCCCCCCCCGCTCATTCCTGGCCTACTGTTCCCACCTTGCCCCAACATAGAACCCATCCTCGTACCTCACTGCTTTGTTGCCCCAATGTCTCTTCCTCTAAATTGTGGCTTTGGGCCAACAGCACTGCAACCCTGCAGGCCTGTTTCTCACAGTGGTACCCACCCTAGTCCGAGAACAGTGGTGTGTGTCGATTGTGGTTTTAACAGGGAGCGTGCGCACGGGCCAGTAAGTAGGAGGAAGAGCTTCTCGTAGATAAAGTGCTCGTTCAACTGGAGGGGCGAGATCTTCAGCCTCATCCGTGCCTCTCCTGTCCCTCTCTGCCTCTCCAAATGCCTCTTCCCTTCTGCCTCTCTCTTCCTGCCTCTCCTACCTTCACCTTTCACCTCCCATCCTCTCCCCCTCTCACTCCACCCCCACGCCCTCCCCCCCCCCCTCCCAGGCCCCTCCTGCACTTCACGAACAAGACCATCTCGAACGATCCATTTGGGGGAACATTCGTTTGTCTCTTGCTCATTTAACATTTAAATAACGACTTTACTCGTGCTTGTGCAAGGGTTGTCACAATAGTGTAGTGGTAGCTGTCGTGTAGTATGGTGTTGTGTAGTTGTAAGGTAGTGTAGTGTAGAGCAAGGCCGTAGCCATGGAGTCAACATTTGGGGGGATTTTTTTAAATTTTTTATGATAATTTCGGACAGCGTGCGTGGTTGCCTGTCGTAGCGTAGCACATTTATATTTTTACATCAATATATTGGGGGGGACTTTTTTACCAGATTTGAATATTGGGGGGGATGTGTCCCCCCCAATATGTATTATGATTACGGCCTTGGTGTAGAGACTGGTAGACATATGATTGTTGTGAGTGGTTTTCGTAAGTTTCAACATGGCAGTCCTACCACATGGTCTGTATTGTATGTGAAATAGAGGTAATGAAGACTGAATTGTTCTTCATGGTAGAAGGTAATGTGTGTGTTTGTGTGTGTGTGTGTGTGCCCACCCCCCAGTGAGCATGGTTGAGCGGCTGTGGTGTGTTAGGGTGTGTTAGGTTCACCCAGCATGACATACTTGGCTATAATAAGCATCCACAGTGATACCCAAGCTCACATGTTTGTAATACCAGGCCTAAGACACACTGTGCCTATAGTAAACCTCCCGGGGGGAGGACACACGCACACACAGGCACCAAGCTCACAGAAGTGGCTGTCGCTTAGCTCACCCCTCGACCATTGCGAGTGGCGGTACTGAAAGAGTTCTGTTTGTGTTTGCAGTTCTTTAGGCCAACCGCTAAGCGTGATACGGACACAGGCAGATGGTAGCATGTGAGAGGCATGACCACAGCTCATTTGCATTCGCTCCTCCTAGGGTGCCTATTGTCCTCTGGACTGGCTACGTGTGTGTGGCTCTGGGATCAGCAGAGCTGCCTGACTCGAGTCTTTGTGCAAGAGGCTGGTGATGTCGCAATCTTGTTGGTCGATGATTGGGCAAACCGTAGGGTTAACGTTGTAATCGAAGAGGTTCCATGAATGGAATGTCCCAGAATATGACACCAGTCCCAGGTTGTGTCCGATTGGTGGAAGTGACCAGGCACGTGAGGTTTTTGATTGGTCCCGTTTGTTTCGCCTGTTGGGGCAGGTTTCTGTCAGCGGCGAGGAAGACAGACTTAGGAAGTAAGATGAGGAAGGAAATACACACACACACACATACGCAAATACACATCAGCCCAAAGGAATGGCAGGGTGCCGAGCTCTTGGGGACCGCTCTGTGACGTCGTCCAAGCTGCGCCCACATCAGTCTGCCTCCATCCCATGGCTGTAGTTCTCTTTCCTCTTCTGTGTCAGGTCCAGCTGCATCCAAAGAATAATCCTTACGCAGAAGCTGGGTGTGGGGAGGGGGTGAGGGGAGTGGGGGGGGGGGGCGAGGAGGTGGGGTTGAGGGTGGGTGGGGGGGAGGAAGGAAGGCCCGCAGTATGATAATGCAGGCACCCAGGCAGATAAAGAGGTCTTTTTGCACTGACCCTCTCCTCGCCCTCCCCCCCCTCCCCCCCGGGCTGACTGACAGGCCCTCTCAACCCCGCCTGTGGAGGCCACCTACCCCCTTCACCCCCCCTTCTCTCCCTCTGCCCAGGGGGGTAGGAGTGATGTGCTGATGCTCAGCGGGGTGCACTGAGGCTTGAGTCTGGACCACGAGCCTGGCCTGCGGCCAACTGACCCACCAGGTCACCTCTCTGGTGGGGCGGGAGGGAGCAGGGGCCTGACGTGTTAGTGACAATGTTAGTTTAGCATACTGTCTCTTTATCTCTCTTTACTTTGTGTCTCTCTTATCGCTATCGCTATCGCTTTCTCTCTCTCTCTCTCTCTCTCCCTCTCTCTCTCTCTCTCTCTCTCTCATCTCTCTCTCTCTCTCTCTCTCTCTCTCTCTCTCTCTCTCTCTATCTGGCCCTCTCTCTCTCTCTCTCTCTCTCTCTCTCTCTCTGGCCCTTTCTCTGTCTGGATTTCTCTCCCTCTCTCTTTCTGCCTCTCTCTTTCACACACACACACACACACACACACACACACACACACACACACACACACACACACACACACTCTTTCTCTCTGTCTATATTGCCTCTACTCCTGCTGTCTCAATAAGAGGACACAGACTCTAATTGAGGTTAGCTTGTCGCTTCTCTGCAGACAGAGAAGGTGTGTAGGTGGGGGAAGCCTCCGTTCCACCTTGCAAGTCTCCTGGTTTTGAAAACGAGAGATCAGAGGTGCCTGCGGAAAAAGAAGCACTTGTTGCCACAATCTCTGAGGCAGAGGAAGCTCCGCATTGACAGGATGCTGACAGCACGAGCCGCCGTCATCGACCTCCACCTGCTCCGTCAATGGCTGCGAGCCCACAAATGTCAACTTGAGGCCCCGTTTTCGAGGCCGCGCCATAGTAATGCGTCGCATTTGGAGTTAAACAGCCCAGTTTGTCAGGAGTCAGACTGCGTTGCCTGTTTAACTGTGGAGTTACCTAGTGCACTTCTGTAGCCAGAGGCTGGATTCACAGTTCTGCACCTTCAGTGGAAACGTGTTAGAGTAGAACGCTTTGAAGTTGGCATTCCATTAAATGCGCGCACACACACACACACCTACATGAACACACACACATATTGTAATGCCGCGCCGTTTGGTAATGGGTGGTGCATTCAGCCATTGAATGACACGGTCACTTCAGAGGATGGCTTTATGACTATAGCTATGCTGCTAGCTATGCTGAGGTATGGTTGGGTTTATGCTGTGCTGGCTACAGGCCAACAGCCGCTCACTTCTGTGTGGGGAGGGAGAGCAGAGAGAGATGGCCGTTCTGCCTCCGCACTGAACCCCAAGGACTTCTACTTCTGCATGCTGAACACGTTCCCGATTCAACATCTGTACACTCTATCCCGTTAACGGCCCCCTTTGATCTCTCTCTCGTCCTCTCTTTCCCCCTCTATGCTTTCTCTCTCTCTCTTTCTCTCTCTCTCTCCCTCTCTGTTTGTCTCTCTCCCTCCACGCCAGCGCTGAAAAGTCCGGCCGCCTTCCATGAACAGAGACGTAGTTTAGAGCGAGCACGGGTGAGTCTCCTCCCAGAATGCCCGTCTCCGTCTCTCCATCTCCCATCTCCTCCGCTGAACTCTCTTTAAACCTCGCCCGCCCCCCTCCCCCTTCCCCACTGTCCCGTCTCTCTACTGCCTGCCCCCCCTCTCCTCCCCCCCCCCCCCCCCATCTAGACTGAAGACTATCTGAAGAGGAAGATCCGAAGTCGGCCTGAGAGGGCGGAGCTGGTCAGGATGCACATCCTGGAAGGTGAGTTTCAGACACAGTGCCCCCTATCCTCACCCCAGGGAAGACGGACTTGGCACCTCCAAAATCCAAACTCTCTTGTTACCATTTCCTCTGGTCTTGGCTACCAACTATCTTTGGTTCTGCGCTTCTAGTATGTCTAATGTTCTGTGTGTGTGTGTTTGTGCGTGCGTGCGTGTGTGTGTGTGGTGTTGGGGGGGCGTGTCTGCGTGTGTGTGTGTGTATGTGGTGTTCTGTGTATGTGGTGTTCTGTGTATGTGGTGTTCTGTGTATGTGGGGTTCTGTATGTGTGGATGTGTGTATGTGTGGATGTGTGTTATGTGTGTGGGTGTAGAGACGTCTGCAGAACCGTCCCTGCAGGCCAAGCAGCTGCAGCTGAAGAGAGCCCGTCTGGCAGACGACCTCAACGATAAGCTCTCCCACCGGCCGGGTCCCATGGAGCTGATCCACAAGAACATCCTGCCTGTCCACAGCAGTCTCAAGCAGGCCATCATAGGTAACATCATACACTCCTGTTGGAAGGTTAGAACTAGGTTATAACGGCTATCACTGTTATAATTACTACAGCACCATCAAATACTGTTACAATAAAGGGTTGTTACTGCTTCATAACTACGGCAGCCTCAAGCTAGCCTGGTAGCTGCAGCCCTGGACGCCGCCAACTAGCATCGTACAAAGTAAACACACTCCCGAACATAAACACACACAAATCCCATCCAAATTGTCTCGACGCACATCAATTCGGAGTGCCCAGGCCGGCTTCCCTGTAAACCTTCTGTTTGACAACCTCCTCACATAACTTAAAGAGAGCAGAAAGGACTCCGATTGCAGTCACCGTACGCCCCAGCAATTACGGGGCCGGGGGGGGGGGGGGGGGGGGGGAGGTCGGAGAGGAGATTGATGGATGGGGAGATGAGGGTAAACCCTTCCCTGCAAAATCCAACATGCCCCCCCCCTCTGGGGGGGGCCGCCTGGCTGTCGAAGGGCCTTAATAACCACAATCAAATTACAGCAGGTAATATCCTGAGAGAGCAGAGATGTGACCTAGTCATGCTGCTCTCCACACACACACACACACACACACACACACACACACACACGTACACTCAGTTGTGTCTGTGTGTATGACAGTGTGTATGACAGTGTGTATGACACACATGTCATACACACAGACACACACACCCACACGCACTCATACACACACAGAAATACTCGCACGCAAGCGCACACACACAGGAACGCGGAGACGCGCGCGCACGTACGCCGGGGTGTACCCACACGCAGGGAGAGAGGGAGCGGTGGTTTGGGGCTGGCAGGGTATTAATCAGCCCCGTGGCGGTTCTTCATCATCTCCTGCTGATGGGAAATGAACAGGCAGCAGCGGGATTCTCCGAGTGCTCAGACTGGCTCCCGTCACTAAATACATCATCAATCATGGTCTTGATCACAGGCCTGCGGAGGACCCAGCTACCTGCCCAGCACACAGACAACAGGGGCCGAGGCTCCCAGCACACCTGCCACTGCTGGAGCTACAGGGACACAGGCAGGCAGAGTGACAAGCAGGCAGGCAGGCAGGCAGAGAGACAGACAGACAGAGAGACAGACACAGAGAGGGAGAGAGGGAGAGAGGGAGAGAGAGAGAGAGAGAGAGAGAGAGAGAGAGAGAGAGAGAGAGAGAGTGATAGACAGAGAGGCAGACAGGAACAAACAGACAGATAGATGGTTGGTAGAGAGACAGTTGATGCTGGCAGGCAGGACTCTACCGGGGGAACGATATGTTCCTTGTTTGTGTTCATGAATTTTTATGAACTTCCTCCCTTTCTCTTCTCTTCTTTCAGAGACAGACTTCCCTAAGGTGGCGGGGGAGAGCTCATCATTTGAGGAGGACAGCAGTGATGCTCTGTCTCCTGATCAGCTCATTGGCCAGGATTCTCCTCTGGGGGCGGGCCCTCTAACCTCCCCGGCCGACACCCTGGGAGGAAACAGTAACCCCTCCCCCACGCAGGTACCAAATGGCTCCGAAAAAAATCATTGATAGAACAATCTACTGAAATCACAAATGACCTTCACATAAGCATAGCGTTTCCATTAAAGGGGCCGTTTGTACTTTCAGTTTCTCAACCAGGTGCCACCCCTTCCTCCTCCTCCTCCTCCTCTTCCTCCGGTCTCTGGCCCCGCCCAGGCCATGAAGTTGACCAATGGGACTGCTGCTCTCGCAGCTCAAAGGACCCCACCAGCTCAGACAAAGGTGAGTGACTGTCAGCACAGCCAACCAGGTCTCTCCCTCTCTCTTCAGACAACCCCCCGCTGACCACTTCTTCCTTCAACCCCCTCCCACCCCCTCCACCCACACACACCCCCTCTCTTCCCCCTCTCCCCCTCCCTGGTCCCCCCCCCCCCCGCACACACACACACACACACCCTCTCTCCCCCCTCCCCCCACACACACCCCCTCTCCCCCCCTCCCCGGTCCCTCTCTCCAGTCCCACTCCAAGTCGAGCTCTGACCGCCCCCCCCAGCGCCCTAAGAAGGCCAAGGACACCAAGCCCAAGGTGAAGAAGCTCAAGTACCACCAGTACATCCCCCCGGACCAGAAGGCCGAGCGGGAGCCGCCCCCCCAGCTGGACTCGTCCTACGCCAAGATCCTGCAGCAGCAGCAGCTCTTCCTGCAGCTGCAGATCATCAACCAGCAGCAGCAGCACTACAACTACCACACCATCCTGCCCGCTCCGCCCAAGTAAGACAGGCCGTGTGTGTCGTGTACGTGGGTTGGTGTAGTGTGTACGTGTGTGTGTAGTTTGTGTGCGTATGTTGGTGTGTGTATTTTGTTTGTGTGTAGAGTGTTTAGTTTGTGTGTAGTGTGTAGTTTCTGTGTGGGTGTGTTTAGCGTGTGTGTGTGTGTAGAGTGTGTGTGTAGTTTGTGTGTGTATGTGGATAGGTGTAGTCTTTTGGTGTGCAGTTTGTGTGTGTTTGTGTAGTAGGGTCAGATGGCTAAGCGGTTAGGGAATTGGGCTATAAATCAGAAGGTTGCGAGTTCGATTCCCGGCCATGCCAAATGACGTTGTGTCCTTGGGCAAGGCACTTCACCCTACTTGCCTCGGGGGGAATTCCCCTGTACTTACTGTAAGTCGCTCTGGATAAGAGTGTCTGCTAAATGACTAAATGTGTAGAGTGTGTGTGTGTTTGTTGTGTGCGTGTCGTTTGTGCAACGATGTCTCATCCCTGTCCACCTCTCTCCAGACTGTCAGATCAGCAGCAGCCTCCCTCTGCCACCCCCGCCTCCTCCACTGGCCCCACCGCCTCTCGCACTGCCTCCGCCCCCTCATCAGCCCCGTCCAGTCAGAGTGCTCCAAACCGTCCAAATGTCTCTCTCGCAGGCGGGGCCAAGCCAGCGTCTTTACCGCCAAACCTGGATGAAATGAAGGTCAGTGAGAACGATAGGAATGCTATGGAGTTACCTACGTACACGCTTAGTATATCAACATAGAAGCTCACATCGATACGGAAAGAGGACGTTGCACAATTGGTCCACTGGCGTGACGACGGTAGGAAACTGACGGCTCATTCGATCCTCTTATTTTGCCTCCCGTTCCCCCTCCCGCCCGCGCCGACCTCCTCTCCCCAGGTGGCGGAGCTGAAGGCGGAGCTGAAGATGAGGAGCCTGCCTGTCTCCGGCACCAAGAACGACCTCATCGAGCGCCTCAGGAACTACCAGGAGCTGAACGGAGGCAGTACTCCGGCGCCACCAGCAGGGGGAGCACCGTGGCCAGGGGCCGCCTCGTCCAGAAGCAACGTGTCTCACAAGCAACAGAAGCCGTCCTCCTCCGTCCTGCACCAGGCGGCAGAGAGCGGCGCCAGGGTAACCGGCGTCCCGTTCGCCGCCACGGCGCCCCAGCGTGTGATGCACTTTGGCAGCCCCGGCTCCTCCCCTCCGCTGTCCCCCGCGCCTTCCGACCGCTCGGCCGCTGCCATGAGCCCAGACGGCGCCGGCTATAACGCGGACACCTTCGGGGAGATGGTGGGTCCACTGTCCAGGGCGGTTGAGTTCTCCGAGTTGATGATAGGAACGATGAGGAACATGATTAGAAAAGAAAATTGTGATGGTGATGGTTACTAGTAAAATAATACTCTACTGGACCTCATGTATCCATTCACTAAATTCATGTTTTCATGCCTCTTTCTTCTCAGGTGAGTTCCCCCCTCACTCAGCTCACCCTCCAGCCCTCCCCCCAGCCGCCCGTCACCATCAAGGAAGAGACCCCCTCCACCCCCTCCTCCTGCCACTTCTCCTGCCTCGCCCTGCCCAAGCCCCGGCCCCGGCCCCCCCCCGGCCCCGCGGCCAGACCGCCGCCCCCTCTCGACAAGGACCGGATGCTGCAGGAGAAGGACAAGCAGATCGAGGAGCTGACTCGCATGCTGCGGCAGAAGCAGAGGCTGGTGGAGACCCTGCGCTGCCAGCTGGAGCAGGGGAAGAGGGGGGGCGGGGGAGGAGGGGGAGGGGAGGCCGTGGTCCTGGTCCGTGTGAAAGAGGAGCCGCCAGACCTCCCCATCATCTCCTCCTCCCCCTGCGCCGTCCGTCCCCCGCCTCCGCCCCCTCCCCCGCCGCTCCCCGTGGCGGTCGGCAAGGTCACCATCAAGGAGGAAGCAAGCGACCCGGACGACGTCGCCCCCGAGGCCGTGCCGACGGAGAGCCAGAGGCAGTTCCGCCCCGCGCCCGACGAGGCGGCCCCCAAGCACGTCCAGCCGCACGTGAAGCCGGAGCACGTGATCCTGCAGAGCCAGAGGCGGCTGGAGGAGCTGCGTCTGCAGCAGACGGCGCTGCAGATCAGCGAGCTGCAGGCCGCCCAGCAGCAGGCCCTGCAGCAGCTGCTGCTGCAGCAGCAGCAGAACCGGCAGAACCAGCTGCAGAACCTGCAGAACCTCCAGAGGCGCTCTCAGCAGAGGAAGAAGAAGTCCCACAAGCAGCAGCTCAAACAGCAGCAGCAGCAACAACTGCTGCTCAAGCAGACCCAGCAACAGATACAGACAAAGCAGTCCCAACAGCAACAGCTAATACAGCTAAAGCAGCAGCAGCAGTCGCAACAACAACAACAACAACTTATACAGCTGAAGCTGCAGCAACAGCCACAGTCGAAGCAGCAACAGTTGTTGCAGACTAAACAGGAGATGCACTTACAGCAGCCAGAACAACAACAACTGCTCCAGTCACAACAGGTCGGTACACCGTCCAGTCTACAACTTGGGCCTTGAGTCCAACCCTCTGGTCTGGTCATTTCCGGTAGCGTTTAGATATTTTTTTTCACCACCCCTTACTCAAAGCCTGACTGTTCTTCAATGATTCTCATCTTCAGATATCCCAGGTGTTCCTAAACCAGCAGACTGGGAGCGGCTCTTCCTTCCCTCTAGACCTCCTCAAGACACACTCCACCCCGACCCTGGTGACCGACAGCAACGGCAACCACTTCCTCATTGCACTGACCAATCATACCACCGAGAACCAAGGAAGTGACGCCCCTCAGGGGAAGCCTGACAATCATATCGAGTTACAGGTACGTGGCGGGTCCACCCACCTCCTGCACTCTCATGCCCTCGGTCTTGTCATTCGCTGTCTCCTCAGATGTGTCTCTCATCGCTATCTTCTCTTCCACCAGAGAGTACCGTCCCCTCCCACCAAACTGCCTAGCCAATCCCCTCCTCTGCTGTCGAGCACTGACACCAAATCAAAACCGAGGAGCACCACATCAGGCCTTGGGAAACAACCAACCAGAAAGGTGAGCTGGAGGTCACGAAGTTCACGTCTCCTCCCTGTCATGAGACCGAGAGGTCAATGAAGACCTGTCCTGCTGGTGAATGCATGTTCTCTAATGTTCCAATTAATCCAGGATGACTCCAACGAGTCCAATAACGAAGGACTATATAAATTAATGATGTAGACAGTGAACGGCGACACAGACAGCATCCTTGATAAGACCCATTGACTGCTGTCATGTCATATGGTTCATTATTATGCTAATTAACCCAACGACAGTCCTCATCACAGTGATTTATATTGGTAGCCCGAGCACCGAGGCCTCTGGTTCATTTGCACGGAAGCTAATTGAGATTAATTTCTGGTTTGGGGCAGGGACAGAAGGCGGGGCTTCGGGTGTCGACCAACAACTCGCAAGGGGTGGCTCTCTCGTTCTCCGCCCCGCCCAATCTCCAGCCTTTCTTCCTGGATGAGGACTCAGCCCCCTCAGGGAAAGATGTCCCGCCTTCGCCAGCTCTGAAGGTATGCTAACTAGTCATGGAACTCCTAGCATACTAGCTAACAGGACAATACTTTTAGGCTGGGTCTTCGAACTCTTTGGACAGCTCGTTGTACCAAATCTATGGGGCCGCAGTTACTTTAGTACTGGGCGGCAAAGCCATAATGACAGGGCCGCACTGACTGATTCGACGTAGTTTGTGAAGGAATATAATGTGTACGCGAACCGAAGAACCGACTGTCCCATTGCCTTCTGTCAGGAGGAGTGTTCTGACCTGGACCAGCACGCCCTCTTCAGCCCCCCCTCCCCTGACGCCATCAAGACCTGCCCCTCCTCTCCAGATGACAAGGTAGCCAAGTGTTCACCACAGACATTAGAGTTCTCGTTGGTGTCCAGGTCCACCTGGCCAGGGAGCCCATTCAGGTAGACTGCAAACTAACCGTGTGTCCTTCCTGCCCACAGGAGCATGGCTCCACCCAGCACATGGACGACCTGTTTGACATCCTCATCCAGACGGGAGGTAAGAGAGGGAGCCCGCAAGCATGGTCCCTTGACTCGACTGTCCTTGTCCTCCCCCTTGTCGTTGAATAACGCTCTTCGTCAATCTTCTCGTTTACCAGAAATCTCGGCCACTTTCAAGCCAGCGCCGGACCCTTCTCTGGCCCACCTCCGGGCCAACACTCCGGCCTCCTCCCCTTCCTCCTCCCCCCTGCAGCTCCATCTCCCTCCCCCCTCCCCCCCCGACCCGGAGACCCCCCCGCCACAGACCCCGACGGAGGAGGAGCACCAGGCGCCACCCACCGCAGAACAAGAAGACGTGAGCCGCCCAGGAAGCGGACGTCTGGAGGACTTCCTGGAGAGCACGACCGGCAAGCCCCTTCTAGGGGTGGAGCCTGGCTGCCCTTTGACCTTGATTGACGACCTCCACAGCCAAATGTTGAGCACCCCCAGCATCTTGGACCACCCGTGCTCCCCCTCCCCTATGGACACCTATGAGCTGGGCTACCACCCCAACCCCCCCAACCTGGACTTTGGAGAGCAGGCCCTGGACAGCATGGACTGGCTGGACATCACCATGGGAGGAGGGGGCAGCGATGCCCCCAGCTTGGCCCCTCTTGGGCCCCCCAGTGTCTTCTCCACAGACTTCCTGGATGGCTCTGACCTGCAGCTCCACTGGGACTCCTGCTTATAGCCCAGAGAGAGCAGCTGCTGGCCTCAAGTACTTTATACAAACACTGTCACACACTTAGGGTGCACTTGATTTATCTTCCCCGAATGGCAACAAAATCTGGGACATCTACAGGTCTGTGAGGGATAAACAGTACCGGTCCAGAACTGTGGAAGCTATGTATTCAGATGAAGTGCTTCTGGGTAGACCTGAGGTTGCAGATAGGGGGCCTGCTACTGTTATATATTTTTTAGACTTCCTTGTTTTCACTTCCACGCAGCAAACACACACTGGTGTGTTAGAATGTACAGAACACTGAGCTCTGTCTCACACACACGTACTCATACGAAGAAACACACACTGGTTGCCTTGTGTGTGTGTGTGTGCTCTCACTTCCTCCAGTATAAAGCCAGCCCTTTTCCCTGAGCTTACACAAGTACCTTTGTTACAAACCTTGTGTATGATTGGCTGTCATGGGGAACAAGCTTTGATCTGGTTGTTGAATTCAGGGTCTGTTGACAGGGTTTGGCTGCATACCATAAAGCTTGATATTTTTTAATTGCCGTGGTTGAAAGACGGCCAAGTCATTACCTGAATGTGCTCGAATTGCATCCTACTTTTGAAAGGTGTTGATAGACAGAGCCAGAACAAAGCCAGACCTACAGGCCACAGCTACCAGAGCACTGGTGGTCAGATATGATGCCTCAAACATCCTGCTGTCTCTTGGCTTCATAGACTGGTGTGTCAGAACAAGACCCTGGTGTAGCAGTCTGGAGACCATAGCTCTGAGGGAGGACTGTAGAAGGAGCCATTGGCTGGGGAGGGGAGGCTGGGGAATGGAGGCTGGGGAGGGGAGGCTAGGGGAATGGAGGCTGGGAAGGGGAGGCTGGGGAGGGAGCCTCTGTAAGATGCACAGATAGTGTTATCTCCTACGTTTTGACATTTTTAATAGATATTATCAGTACATTATTTGGGGAATTAAGTGGGATATATTTTAAGATGCCATGAAACATGATTTCATGTTTTGGAAGAAACTTGAGTCTTAATTTCAAAGTTTGTTAATACAGCTTTGTTGCATCAAAATGCACATGGGATGTTTTGGTTTTTTTTACTGCGTTTGACAGTAAAATAATCAGCCCTTTCAATGGAAGTATCACAGCTAGAGAGCACACTGCCATCCATGGGCTTCTAGACATTATCATGCAACTATAACAGGCAGCACATATTCACACACTGTATAAACATACTTTATACTGTATTGTTTAACAGTTGCGGCAAGGATACTGTATGTCAGTCGTGAAAAGGTTGGTTGCATTTGACTCAAACTACACAACGAAAGGGCATCGAAATGTGTGTTCCCTATCCCGTCAGTGTGGGACGGTTTGAAGCCCTCACACACTTACAGACGCCGCGGTTAGCGCGGCAATGCCCACTGAAATTGTCACTGCATTGGTGGATGCTGTGTTCTTATCATTCATGTTTGAAAGTCCTTAAAGTTAGGGTCTGTTTTATTGTTCTCTTTGCTAAACTGTAATGTACTGTATCAGTACATTTGCAGACAGGGAGAGTGAGTTTTATGCAATGTCTCCCTACTTATGTCTTGTAATACTGTAAAATACTAGTTTGGACACTGAAAATATATTATAATGCACATTAGTGGTTTATTTCCTTCTTTTGACAGTTTTTCCGTCAACGGAACACGCTGTTCAAGCTTACTGTGAGAGCATTTAACTTCAGTCAAAAGTCTGTATTGAGATTCTACAAACCCATTTGCACGGCCTTGAAGATGCACGTTACCGCACACGCAGATACACATAGTGGCACATGCTGCTTATATAAACTCTCACATACACACATATACACACACAAACACACACACTCAAAAGCAAATGCTTGTTTGAATTTGAATTTTCCTATCCCCCTTATAATATACTTTCAGATGCCGCGTGCAATTTTGCGCGTGCGTGTGTTTGTGAGATGGCGGAGGAGACGGTTTCCTCGTCAACTCTTGACCCCCATCCTCAGAGCCCCTCATCATTACCGAGAACTGTAAACAATCTAGAAAAATGACCTCCATGCTGGCAGTGCACTTGGTTTCTCCCGCTACAATCAGATAAGGGAAAAATCCAATTTAACTGTGAGGTAAATAAAAGAATATCTTCCAGTACTTGACCCAGGCCTGGTGTTGTGATGACAACCAAGGACTGGGTGCTATGATGGAAGGTGCGGGGGCAGGGGGAGAAGGAGGGGGGGGGGGGACTGGCGGGGCTTAATGCATATTTGGACGTTGCATCACATTTTCTTGTTTTTTTAGAGAAGTGAATGAGGACAAATGTAATGAAATAAAAGATTGGATAACGCTGGTTAGTCGTGTGTTTTTATTTTGACAGAGTCGGACGAGAAGCTGCGTCGGGGCTATGCCGACGAGGGAGTGTGCCCGTGTTCAGAAGCGGGCCGAGCCCTCGTTGGCTCTGTGGTGATGGTGCCCTTCCTTCAGCTTAACTAACCATCTCAGCACCGGGGCGGAAAACTGTGGGAAAGTGAAGGACGCTTTCTGCCCAATTAGCAAAGTTAATCTGTGGAAGCTTGTGTCTCCCTCTGTAATCCATCACGCTGCCCTCTTCCCAGGCTCACAGTAGCACGAGCAACAATGGAGAGTGCTGGTTTGTCAGCCGGGATGGTGGTGGTGGTGGTGGTGTGGGGGTGGGGGGGTGGGGGGTGAGTGAAGTACTCACATTCTGAGGGCTAATTAAATGCCTAGCTAAAGAGCCAAACCCCCCCTCCTCCCAGCTCCCGACACACCTCGTCTTCTACTGTACCCTTGCTCTCCTCAGATCCCCCCGCCCTCCGCTCCCCCCATCACCACCACCCCAAATGTCTTTCCAGTCATTACGGATGTGTCCAATCGCAATGAATCTCTTCCTCTACATTTAATTAATTTTGTGCTGTGGGTAAATCCATCAGGCTTTATGGCCTGTCTCCACCAGCCCCCCTCCTGCCCCCCCCCCCCCCCCACCCCCCTCCCCATCCCCACCACGGACCTGCACCACCCACCGGCCAATCACATACAGCGCCCTCTTAAACCAGACGTATTGATCGGGGTCGCCACCGATTTATGAAGTGGTCAGAATTCCTTTCTCTCTAAAATACCTGCCATTGTTACTGGGGCGGGGGGGGGGGGGGAGATTGAGGCAATCACGTTGAAACGACTTTGACAGATGACAACCAGCCGGTTGACACTTTGATCATAAAAAGTGAGGTTCTAAAATGAACGTGGCAAAATTGCTTGATTGATGAGGCAGATTTTTCCAGAGATCCCTAACGTGTAGTACCCTCTCCCACCAGCAGGCTGTGGTGTGGCCCCTGAGTAGGCTTCCAGCGCACACGATGTCCCTCCAGAGGAGTCTCGGTGGCACGGCGGGTGCTGCCGCCTTCTCGGGAAGGGTTAATTGAGTTTAGTAAACGGTGGATGGAGAGATCGATGAAGCCCATCCGTCTAATGTACTGTGGTCTCTGGTCAATCTCTCTCTTCAGCTCTCAGAGGACAGGTGGTCGGTGTTCAGCCACACACACGCCATTACGCCTGGTCTTGGCTGACCGTGTGCGGGGGGGAGAGAGATGACGGGTGTGTGTGTGTGTGTGTGAGGGTCCATAAGGAAGGCCGCTGCTGTGAGTTGTTGTGGCACTTGAAGCATGGCGCCTGCACATGCCAAACATCTTGACCCATGTCTGCTCGTAGCCATCCCCTCCCTATCTTGCCGACGCACACGCGCTTTCTCTCTCTCTCTTTCTCTCTTTCTCTCTTTCTCCCTCCCCCCCCTCCGCTTCTTAAACCTGTCTGCACAGCCTGCAACCTCCCTGCCTTGTGCGCTGACAGCTGCTGTGTGCAGACCGTGAGCCAACCAGATTGATGGAGCTGTCGCTGGCCAGGCTTGCAGAGTGGTGTGTGTGTGTGAGTGTGTAGCAGTGTTACCAGAAATGAGGAAAGGGGGTGAGGGAGATGGAATGAGCATATGTATGTGGGTCGCTGCATCAGCGTGTGTGTGTATGCGAGTGTGTGTGTGTGTTTGGTTTCCACATCTTCATGTCCTTAATCTCCGCAGTCCGCCCCCAACCACAAGCACACCCCTCTCTCTCACCATCCGCTGCAGTGCTAGACTGTTGCCTGTCCCAAACCTCCTCTTCTGGGCCCCAACCCCCCTCCCCCCCCGAGCGCCACAAGGCCCCCTAGCCCTGCCGCACACTTCACAATCAATCACAACATTAGTAGTATTACCATCACAATACTGGCTCTGGTGGTGAGCTCATCTCTCCTTTCTCCCACTCTCCGGTGTGGCTGTCTCCCTCGTTTTTTTTGTCTCTTTTAATCTAGCTCCGTTCTCTCTCTCGCTCGCTCCCCCTCCCTCTCCTTCTTCTCGGTCTCCCGTCTCTCATGTTCCATTCTTTCAGTTGTCTCTCCCTCTGGCAACGTCCTTCTCCTTTCTCCGCGATTCTTTTCGTTCCGTCTTTTCTTCTCGCGTTGTCCCCGATTGTCTTCCTCCTGCCCTCGTTCTCTGCCTCTCTCCCTTTCTTCCACCCTTCCATAGCTCGGTGATTTATTCCCTCTCTCCGCCATCCTGTCATTATTGACTGCGGTTCCTTTGTGCTGCCGGTCTCCTCTTATCTTACCATGTCAGGTGCCAGTAAAACCTGCTCAGAACAGCAGACGCAGAGGAAGGGGGCAGAAGCACGGCCTCGGCCTCTCAGTCTTGGCCAGGGAGCGACCGGAGAGCCTCACCCGACCCACGGGCCTCTCCCGATCTCGCTCTTTTTCTCTTCTTTCTTTCTTTCTTTCTTTCTTTCTCTCTCTGTCTCTATTGCTTTTTCTCTCTCCCTCTCTCTCGCACACATGCTCTCTCTTTCTCTGTTACCCTCTCTCTCTTTCTCACGTATTTTCCTTCTCTCTCTCTTTTTCTTTTCTTTCTTTCTTTCTCTCTTTCTTTATTGCTCTCTCTCTCTCTCTCTCTCTCTGCGGTGCCTTTCTCATTCTCGTGTTTTCTCTTTCGCTCTCTCCCGTCGACAGTCTCTCTCATTTACTCACTCCTCCCTTGTTTATCTTTGTCCTATTTTCACTGATGCTCGGTTTTATTATTCTATCTCCAGTTCTTTATTCCTCTTGCCATCCCCTGCAGTGGGATCTCTCACACATCTCTCCATAACCCGTCTCACCTTTATCTTGACAGACTCACGCGACATTCCAGAACACCGTTTCTCTGACCATTTTAATTTTTTATCAAGTTCATACAAAGAACATTTAAGTAAGTTTTCCTCTTAAAAGAGATGCTTAAAAAGCCAGACAATACGTTTGACCTTGACTGTTCCTCAAAAATAATAATAATTAGTGCTGTAAAAACGTACACAATCATCATCTTCGTCATCATCATTGTTGTCATTATTATAACCATCTTTGATAACCAACCAACTCTCAATATGTCAGTAGGATGTGAGACTCCAGGGAACAAAGAACCCAGTAGTGATGTTGTGATGTTGCCCTTCTAAACACTGAGGTCTGTTTGAACTGTGAGGGGTACATTTGGACAGAGCTGGGGGACTGGGGGGCTGGGGGACTGGGGGACTGGGGGGCTGGGGGACTGGGGACTGGGGGGCTGGGGGACTGGGGACTGGGGGGCTGAGGGACTGGGGGACTGGGGGGCTGAGGGACTGGGGGACTGGGGACTGGGGGGCTGGGAGACTGGGGACTGGGGACTGGGGGACTGGGGGGCTGAGGGACTGGGGGACTGGGGACTGGGAGACTGGGGACTGGGGGGCTGAGGGACTGGGGGACTGGGGGGCTGAGGGACTGGGGGACTGGGGACTGGGGACTGGGGGGCTGAGGGACTGGGGGACTGGGGGACTGGGAGACTGGGGGGCTGGGGACTGGGGGACTGGGGGGCTGAGGGACTGGGGGACTGGGGGACTGGGGGCTGAGGGGGGATTGGTGTTGAGTAAGACAGACAGTGTCAGTGATTGAATGCATCTTTATAGAAGGAGGCCACTGAAACTGTAGTTCTAACATCTCAATGCAAAATCTCTGACCTTTAATTGCGAAAGTGGTTGTATTAACATGAGTAAGCAGGTGGCGGAAATAATAATGTTATTTCAAGCTCTTTTGACCTGAATATTAACATTTGAAATCTGGTGCATGGCTTGGGGTTGTGACTACTGGCAAAAATAGGAGAGAGAGAGCTAGAAATAAAAAAGGCCGTAAGAGAGAAAGAGAACAAGATATAGAGCAACAGTGACCGGGGGTGGGAGAGATGGAGGAAGAAACACTAAACAAAACTGAGGTGACAAACATTTGAGAGAGAGACTCGAGGGACAGCAAAATAGTGACAGAGAGAGAAAAAACAGAGAGAAGGATAGAACAAGAGTGACATACAGCAAGAGGGAAAGACAGAGAGACAGAGAGACAGAGAGAGAGAAAGAGAGAGGGGGAAGGCAGTCTAATGGGGGACGTGGTTTGTGGCACTTGGCTCTTTGCTCTCTGTGATGGATGTGGTCCAGGCCCTGGAGAAGTACAAATGAGACATCACTGACAGCTGGGCCTTCATGCCCCTGGACCCCCCCCTACAACACACACACCCCCCGCACACAGTGGCCCTGTGCACACACGCTTTTAACACCCCCCACTGGAGAGCCCTGGAGTCACCTGGGGCATGAGCTTTCAAAGGAGTGTGAACTAGCAACCCCCCCCCCCCCCCCCAGCTCTGGGCCTGAGTTTGGGGGGGCGGGGGGGGGGGCGGGCAGGGCTGCGTGGGGGACCCAGAACAAGTGCCAGGCAGGGGACAGTGAGAGCCGGGGATGCCCACATGAATAGGATGACCTCATGGAATGTGGAACACGCCTCACTGTTCGTAGGCTCGGTGTCAGGATTCCAAATTGGATTGTTGTTCTTTTGACTGAGCCTGCCAAGGGTACCTTCCCAACCCCGCTCTGTTAATTTGTTTACTGGATCTGGATTGTGTGTGTTGGTGTGTGTGTGTGTGTGTGCGTGTGTGTGTGGGTGTGTGTGTGTGTGTGTGTGTGTGTGCGTGTGTGTGTGTGTGTGTGCGTGCGTGCGTGTGTGTGAGAGAGGAGGGGGTAGGGTATGCAAATCTACATGTTTACAATCCTGTGTGCATATGCATAGTTGTGCATCTAGAGCATCTCGTCATCAATTCACGTCACAGGCATGTTTTCCCCTTTAACCCATTCCAATTACCTATTCCTTCTTTGCTCCATTTCCTTTGGCCCTGAACTATGAATAAAGACCAGCATCCACTCAGAAATTAACGCAACATGAGATCACCTGCAACCAGAGGCATTTATAGATACTGATTATCTCTAACTGCCCTGCAGCTGTGTAATAACAACCGCAGGTCAAACATGCTAATGTTCCTCCACCTAAATTACACTATGTCATCATTCAGAGACAGACAGGGCATATTAGAAGTGTCAAAAACAATTTTCCGATTCATTTTAACAGCGCATGGTAGTGTAAGTCACGGGTCGAATGAGAATTAAATTAGTCGGCTATTTCATTTCAACAATCCAATTGTCCCGCGTCTTTAATGGGATTAGTCTATTGATCAGGACGGCACTGTAGCCGAGCGTGATGCATGCTGGGTAGAGTATGTCAGTCAAATACCTTGCCCCCCTTCCTAGATGGATCTCACTGTGTTTGTGTCTCTGCGTGTGTGTGTGTGTGTGTGTGTGCGTGTGTGTGTGTGTGTGTGTGTGTGTGGAGGGGGGACAGGAAGGGTTGGTTGAGATGGGTATTATTGCTGTCCTATAGGCTCCTGTTCAAAGGGCCGGGGTCTGTAGGAGGAGCATCGAAGCATGTTTTCAAGAGGAGAACCGGGAGGGAGATGGTATTCCTCCAGGAGATTGAGGAGGAAGAGGAGGAGGAAGAGGCCTCTGCTCCGAAGCCTCAGATGTCATCAAATCTGCTCCCCCACTCCGGGGGTCGTCAACACTCTCGCCAGCTAGCAACCCACAGAGACCCACGCAGCCGAATCACAGATGATGTCAGAACATATTAGTTTGGACGCGGCAGTCGGAGGGACCCAGACACCGGGCCACCAGAGGGCTGGTAACATCTCTGGCCCTCCACTATACGCTACCACAAGAGAAATACTTCTTTTCCTTGTTTGTTTAACTATAAAAAGCCCTTATATAAACAAAGTTCAACAAAGTTCACAGCAGACAAGTGGTACAGCATACAGTATATACACGAGTACATAGCAATCAAAGGTAGTCTACTACCGAAAAGTATGAAACAACACATGATTTTGCAGATAGAAGCTGCACAATGATCACAAAAAACTCGATTTCTTCATCTTTAGCTAAATGTGTTGCCAAAGCACTTGGATACAATGCGTTTATGACATGAAGACATGAGTGTTAGTACCGTACAATGGAACCCAGAACAGCACGACGTTTCAACCACAGAAAACACTCTGGCGGGGGTGAGGGGGTGGTTGTGTTGAAAAAAAAGGAACATCCGGAAGCACTTTGTCCTTCATCAGTCAAACGTTGCATTTTTTTGGACACAACTTCAAACCAGAACATGGTACAAAAAAGAAAAGGAACAAAACCAATAAGAGAAACAGAGAATCACACACAATATATTGCTAGGAAGGAAACCCAAGTATGTCTACCAGGTTGCATTCACATAACCTGTCGTAGAATACTTGCGCTGGAGGACGCTTTACAAAGAACAGTCATTGAGCTCTTTGAGGGTGCCACGGTGGTAATCAGTGGAGATTGAGTCATTCACTCTAACGTGACATCCCCCAAACAGCACCACGAGCCTTCACACTGTTTGGTTGAAGCAGTTAGGTGTACTCAGTTTCTGCTGATTCACTGAGTTTTTGGTGCTGCACCTAGCTCTGCCGAGCCATAGTGGGGGGTGAGAGAGACGTACACCTCCTCGTCGCTTTTTCTCGCCGTGATAGGAGAGTATTTACACAGGCCAATTGCAGAGCAGCAGAGGAAGATGTTTGGGCTCAAAGTCAGCCTTTCCACTGATTAAATCATCCATCAACACCACCACCATCTCCGTACCCTGTTACTGAGGCTAGCCAGAAGCTGGAGCTGTGTCATCCACAGTGGTCCACTACTGTGGAGAGTCACACCTGGGGGTCATCAGGACCCTTCATCCCAGGTGGCAACTCATGACCGTGTCATTGTCTCAGGGCAGCTGTCCCTCAGGGGGTTTGACCACCAGGGAAACCTTCCAATAGCGCGGGAGGGATACGAGGGAGCAACCTCTCAAGCCAATCAAGTGCTTCATTATGTCCGAGGAGGCTAGAGATTGCTGTGGTATTTCCAGAGCTTGCTGTGAGCCAGCCTCCAGGCCATGTTTGTCCCTGGTTGCATGCCATAGGCAAAAATTCCAGCTGAAGTCTCCATGGAGCATGCCCTGTCAGTGTGTCCAGGTATATTACAACACCAGCCTCACTCGGCGTTGAACTTTACAAACAGCCGAGCACAGCTAGAAAAGCTAGCCTTCATTATCTCTCCTTACTAACACTAGCTACCCATGGTGAGCTTGTTTTAGCAGGATGATTAGTTCTTTTCAAAGGCCTTGCTTGTTTCTTCAAAATTGGATTGCACTCGATAGACTGGAGTCAGAGGATCCTCATGAAGCTTGATGTCAAGATAAAATGCTGGAGATCTCAACGAGTTCCAATTCCATGATGTCATATCCTCCTGCTGTTATTCCATCAGACCCGGCGACGGGAGGGAGGAGGAGGAACGGGGGTGGGGGCAGAGGAGGCGGAGGAGGAGAGGAGAGGGAGGGCTCAGTCAACAAGCTGTCTGCTGGGGAGTGTGGGCCAGATCATTGTTTTGTTTAGAAGACCCAGAGATACTGACACAAGTACAGATCTGAGGGGCTTGGCAGGCGTCCTCCCGCTCACACACACCCCCCCCCAGCTGAGGGTCTTAGTCCATTATTGCTTTGCAGAACAGAACATATTGCTTGTTTCTCACACACGGCCATTTCTTATTCCACCATCTCGAAGCTAAATGATGAAGGAGTTCAGTCCATAGAATATTATGGTGGTTTTCTTTTTTGAATCTCTGGGAAGCATTTTATAACAGCCTCTCCTCTCTGGCCCTAGGAGTGTGGATCTGTGCAGACTGAAGCAGGAGTCAGAGGAGAGAGCATGCAAGCGGTGTTCCACTGTAGCTACGGGTGCAGATGTGCATGATACATATTCAAACGGCCTCATGCATATCCCAGCAAACTTGTCTATTTATGATAGGCGTTTCTTCTCTCGAAACAAAAAACATGCCTAGATCCCAGAGTGGGTCTTGCACAGAGGTTACGTAACAACTGATTCACTGGATGCTGTGACGTACCCAACTACAGCATTTATTTGATTTATTTAACACTCCATTTCAACTCTAGCCTAAGCCCAGTCTCCTAACTAGCAAAAGAAAAAGACTAATTGTCCCACAGTAATGTTTAGTGAAGTGTTCCTTTATATTTTGTTGTCATGGAAGCTGCATAAGACCCGCTTAGTGTTCCCACCACAGTACCACACAAAAGTTGCAAACCCCCATAATGTTAGTAATGTTAATAACCAGGCAAAATGCCTGCTGATCATGCACACCTGATGAGTCTGTGTGTGTGTGTTTGTGATTGTGTGTGAGTAAGTATGGGCCTGCCATGTTACGAACAGGCTGTCATTAATTATAGCGTGGCCCTGCTGTGAGGAGGCAAGGACGGTGTCCCCTGGCTGGGAACAGCTTGGAAGACCATGCAGGAGCAGAACGCTGGAGGCTCCCCACCATCCCTCCCTGGGTACAGGAGCCCAGAGTGTGGGGGGGTACTGCCGGAGCTCATGGATGGAGCTAGCAGCCTTGTGGTGGGGAGGAGTTTGCTAGCTGCAGGTGTAAAAAAACAACAACAAAAAAACAGGTGTGACTCTGATTCTTGTAAACAACAATGTCGGACACCTGTAGTGCGTGCGTTGGGCGGGAAAGAGGCATCGCTCGCTTGCTTGTGACTTTAAATGGAGGTCGGTGGGTTGGAGGGCGGGGCTCGTTTGTGGGAGAGTCTGCAGAAACATACGGCGAGAGGCGGCCTGTGTGGACTGAGTCGGTATCGGACTCCCGTGCAAATAAATTGCTGTCAAGTCGAGTGTACAGTGTCAACAAGCCAAGGACGCACTATCCTGCCCATTCTCTTCCTCTCTCTCTCTCTCTCTCTGTTTCTCAACAAGTAGGCTTAGCTGCTCAGCCCCTGCATTTAGAGTGATTCATTACAAACACCTGCATTCACAACTAAGGAATACTATTAAAGCCTATTTTTATGTTACAGTTATATATTCATATATATATATATGTATATATACATATATATATATATATGTGTGCATGCATCACATGAGTTAGTTTGGAGGTCGTATTCCAAAATACGTAAATGATCTTTTGCATTCAAGGTGTGATCAAATCCTCCTAAAGCATACTAGCCAAACGTTCAACGAAACACTTTCCAAAAACACTTCCACAACTCCAAGTACCTTGCTTTTGGCATTGTAACCTGGATACGGTGATCTATCCTGCCCCGCTCCCCTCGAGTATCTACCCCAGCACCCGTTACCCTTAGCGACCAGCACCTAGTCTGCTCCACAGATGACAGGAAGTGACAGCACAACAGTGACTTTGTGGCTACCTGGGCAGTGTGACCTTTCCCATGCATGTGTGGTTGCCTCAGATAAACACAACAGCCTGTCACAAAGACCGGGTTCTGGCGAAGTGTTGTGTTCCGTGGGCACAGGGGAAGAAGGTTCCCCTGGGTTCTGCGGGGGCCTGGACCAGGGGTTCTCCAGGAGGGGGTGAACAACAGAGGTGCGTGTGCTGCGCCGAAGCCTCCATGTTGGATCTTTGCTCTTCATACTTTCATAGCTCCGGGATGAGTAAACAAATCCCCATCCGTTTTGCGTCCACTTCCTCTCACTCTCTCTCTCTAGTATAGATTTGCCAGAAATGATATCTCACTGTCCAGGATGGAGGGTGATAGGAGCTGACAACACAATGGGTTTGTCCCATCTGACATGACGTCTCCTGGGGGTGAATCGACCATACAAACCTCTCTGACAGCCCGCAAACACACTAGCAGAGTGGTTGTGTGTGTGTGTGTGTGTTTGACCAGTAGCGGGGTGAGCAGGAGAGTTAGGAGGGGATGGGGTTGAAAAGAATTGGTCTAAGAAGACCAATAAAATCGGTAGGATTCTGGAATCGACGGGGGCTTACTGAGTGGAACCAGGTTGCGAGAGAGAGAATGAGTCATCGGCCTGCTAACCAGCACTCAGAACCAGCCCAGTGGACGACACACACAGACGACACGATCAACAACGAAACACACAAAGAAAACCGGGGCATGAAAACCAGCGGGAGATCGCTGAAGTTGTCCATGTGCCCCTTGGCCATCAGCGTGGATGATTGGTATAAAAGATGGCAGCCCGAGGCAGCCTTCTCTCCCTCGCTCTCCTCTTCGTCTCTCTCCGGAACGGCTCAGACTGTCACCTCCGTCTTGCTGTTGGTGGGCAGCCCCTTGTGTTTGGGGTGCATGTGGGGGGAGTGTCCGTACCCAAGCGGCTGGGAGAAGAGCTCAGGCAGCGTCTCGATGCTGAACTGCCGCTTGTTGGAGTAGGCCTGGCGCCGGCTGTTCTGTTGGTGGAGCTGTTGGTGCTGTTGGTGCTGTTGGTGCTGTTGGTGCTGTTGGTGTTGTTGGTGCTGTTGGTGTTGTTGGTGTTGTTGGTGCTGTTGGTGCTGTTGGTGCTGTTGATGCTGTTGGTGCTGTTGGTGCTGTTGGTGCTGCTGGTGCTGCTGGTGGTGCTGGTGGTGCTGCTGCTGCTGCTGGGAAGGCAGGATGTGGGCAGTCGGATGCTGGATGTGGCTCTTACTGGGGTCCCAGGCTTTGAAGGCCGAACTGGAGGTGAGCGGGTGGGTGTTGGTCTTGGAGATCTTAGGCTTGGGTATCTGGCCGGCGTTGATGGTGATGGCCAATGGGGCGTGGATGTCCGGGGGAGGGAGGAAGGGCTTGTCCTTGGGGTGGAAAGCGATTGGCTGGAAGGTGGGCGGTGACTGGCGGTGGGTGTAGTCCACCATCGGGTAGCTTTTATAGTAATCTCTGGCTGCTGTGTCTGCAGAGAGAGAGAGAGAGAGAGAGAGAGAGAGAAAGAAAGAGAGAGAGGGAGAAGATTAATTAACTTTTTAATAAAACTTGACTAATAACCAATTAATTCCTTGATATGCAAAGCCCTACCAGTCCATGGTGGTATATTATTGTTCTAATGGGCCACAGAGACAGTTATCTCTGTAATAGTAGCCCTTTGACTTTAAAAAGGAAAATGAAGGTGACCCCAGTCTGATGCCTTTGGCTTCCACTCACAGAACACACACACATACACACAACTCACAACTCCAATCTCGGCCTCCCAGCCAACCTGTCAGGTAAACTTTGAACAAAATGAAAGTAGAACAGACAGAGTGTGCAGCAGTGCCTGGAGGGGCTTGTTTCACCATGAAGGTGTGTAAGTGTATCTTGGCAAAGCGTGAGTGTGTTTGTGTGTGTGTGTGTGTGTGTATGTGTGTGCGTGTTCATTTTTCTACCCTCATATTTGAGAGTTAAAACCTTTCTTCGTCATAGTTGAATGAAAAGAGAAGACAAGAGAGAGAGAGGGCGAGATAAAGAGAGTGAGAAGGAGAGAGAGAAAGGGATAGAGAGAGAGAGACAGAGAGAGAAAAGGAGAGAGAAAGAGAATGGAAGAACAGCAGCAGCAGCAACGGGCGCATAAGCGGGAGTTTTGAGTGGGGTAAAAATAGAGCGGGTTCGAAGTGTCGTGTTGGATTAGTGGCAGGGCCCTGAGAGCTGCTGTGTGAGGTCAGCGCCGGGAGCCCCACAGCCCTCAGACACTAACAACCTTGCTCACATCACTGTTTTGTCATTTTGCCTTTCTTTAAAAAAAAATTACTAGGAGAAACATCATGGAAAACACACTCCTGGTTGTTGTTGTTCTCTCTCTGTCTCTCTCTCTCTTTCTCTCTCTCTGTCTCTCTCTCTGTCTCTCTCTCTCTCTCTCTTTCTCTCTCTCTGTCTCTCTCTATTCTCTCCTACCACCCCCTGCCCCACCCCACTCTCTCTTTCTCTCTGTCTCCTTTAATTTGAGCTCCCTGGTCCCTTCTTTCAAAAATCAATGATGTTAGCAGGGAAGTGACAGCGAGTAGACACGTCTGATGACAGCCTCTTTGGGTGTGTAATTGTGTGTGTGTGTGTGTGTGGGTGAGGTAAGTTTGTTGATATGTGTAACCTACATGTTGCTGTACATGCATATACAGTAAGAGCACAAGGTTTTACTCTTGTGAGCCTGCAGAGCACACAGTCAGCCAGGCAAGTTGATTTTATTTGTAGTAATTGAGGACTACGCTTGCCTATTGGTTACCGATAGCCTGGCTGCCAGCCCAATTTATCCCCGCCCACAAAAAAATTTGGTCGGGAAGTTGGGTCTGGGGAGGCTGGGTTTGGGAACAACTATGTCCGAACAGGAGCTGTTCGGACCAATGAAATTGTCAGGGCGGGCTTTATACGATGATGGACAGATGATCAACAGTAACGTAATCAACCACTGTCACCAAAGAGCGCTTTGGTTGAATTCGTTTTCAACAAACATGGCTACCGCTGGAGAGCTGGGATGTTATGATTCTGCCATCGAGTCTGTTTTAGAAGACATCGACAGCGCATTCATTTTGAAAGAGGAACAGAGAAACGCAATCAAGGCATTTGTCGATGGAAAATATGTTTTTGCCGTCCTTCCTACGGGGTTTGGTAAAAGTTAACATACTACGTTGCTCTGATTGGTTGTAGGTATATCCAATTGAGCGAAGAGGCATTTGTTTTCCGGGTTCGGTTGAAACACGCCCCATAGTCACAACCCAACGGAGAGTCCTCAGACTCATTCTGACTAGTATGACAACGTCAGGCTAGGTTACCGACAGAGATGTGAAAATGTAATGTGAAAGGAGTTCATCAGTGACGTGAATAAGCCACGTTCTACTTCACTTTAAGTATTCTCAGGACACACACAAACTTTCGACAATGTTACAACCTATTAATACATGTTGTGATGCTAAGTTAAAACTATGACGGAATGTCAAGGCTATGGTTTTGTGTTTTGTGAAAACGTTTGTTTTGACCTTGTGCATCGGTACTGGTGTAACTCATGTGTCTGTTAAAAAAATATCTCCGCTGCTAACATTTTAGAGAACTAACTACACCCACAAAGACAGCCGTGTTCAACAGCCAAATCAAAAGAAAGTCATATTTCATGCAAATTATTTTTTATCGGGAGGCATTCGTCGTCTATTATGTAGATAATGACCGCGCAAAGCAACGGCGGTATAGGCTTTCTTGTTCGTTGGCATGTGCCAAATTCTGCAGTGCTGCCAGGACTACGGTAACAGTACTGTTGCCAGCTCTCCTATACTACACAACACGAGCCATACTTCACATTCTCCAGGTTGTGAAAGAAAAGCGGAAAAAAGCCTCATGATTCCTGACAGGCCCACTATAGGAATCCTGTCAAATGCTCGAGTCGGAGAATAGCGGCGGCGTCTGGCAGGTGTCTCGTCATTCATAATCAGCTGGAGAGACGTTTCCATTGATTCTCCGTCGTTTGGAGGGCAAGCAGGTTGGAACGGACGGCCGTGTTTGAAATAACCCGTGATGGAGGGAAGTGGGGAATGTGAGAACATAATGACGGTGCAGTCCAGTAGAGCTAGAGCAAAAGGCTTCAGTCTCTGTCTTGGTCTGGCTTCAGTCTCAGTCTCTGCCAGGGAAAGGAGCACTCCTGCAAGACTGGGCTTGGATTTCTGACTCCAGTCTCCATGGAGAGATATCAATGGGGCTCCTACAAGATAAAGAAAAGACTAAACAAGTCCCAGTAATGCCCGTGAAGCGAACCATTCAACAATATCGCCGTAGGCTCAATGATGCTAATGGTACTGCACTGACAGTTTGCACTGTAGTGACCTCGGAGGCGGTGACGTCGTCGTGACGGGCGGTGATTTCTCCTGGGCCCCGGCCCCGCCCTGGGTGGCACAGGAAGCGTGGTGGCGAGCGGGCATATGCGCCGGCAGCGGGGGGTCTCTGCCCTCTCTGTCCATTTCTCGCCCTCTCCATCGCGTTCCCCCTCCCTCCCTCCTCCGCTCTACCCCTTCGCTCCCAGGCGGAGGCCCCTCGAGACGTTAGGGTTTAATTAAGATACAGGCTCTGGGACAGCCAAGTCCAAAGGCCTGCTGGTACACCTGGCAGAGGTAGACTGGCACCGGCTCCAGAACCTTCTGAACTGCTCTCTGTCCTCCCCGTGACTTTGCGCACACAGCCAGAGGAGGAGGATAAACCAGTAGGTTGTTTATTGCGCTGCTAGAGGGCGGAAATCACGTGTGAAGAGATGATAGGAGTTCTTAATCCTGAATTGTGTGTGTGTGGGGGGGGGGGTGTTTGAGGATGTGGGTGGGTGGGTGTGTGTTGGGGGGGTTGTGAGTGGGGGGAGTGTGTGTGTGTGGGTAGGTGTGGGGGTGTATGAGGGTGTGTATGGGAGGGGGGTGAGGGGGGAGGTGTGGGTGTCTGAAGGGGGGAGGTGTGGGTGTGTGAAGGGTGTGTGGGTGTGTGAGGGGGTAGGTGTGCGTGTGTGAGGGGGGGTGTAGGTGTGTGAGGGGGGTAGGTGTGGGTGTGTGAGGGTGTGTGAGGGTAGGTGTGGGTGTGTGAGGGTAGGTGTGGGTGTGTGAGGGTGTGTGAGGGGGGAGGTGTGGGAGGGGGGTAGGTGTGGATGTGTGAGGGGGGTGGGTGTGAGGGGGGGTGTGACGGGGTGTTTCAACAATTTTTTCAAGACTGCTTCAGTCCCTTAGTTTTGTGCCCTCTCGTGCGTCAACCTGTTTTCTCTACTCGTCCTGCCATCTGTGCGCATTTCAGTACGAGTGTGCTGTCAGTGTGTGTGGGTGTCTGTGTGTGTACGCATGTGCATACACAGCTGCCCGCACCGTTTATGAGTGCGGGCATGAGAGGAAGTGAAAAAGAAAACGAGAGGGAAACGAGACAAAGAGATAGAGAAGGAGAGAGAGAAAGACAGAGAGAGAGAGAGAAAAAAAAGAGAAATAAAGAGCAACCTTTCCCCAAAGATCAGTGGATTCAGATGAGATGCAGGGTGTAAATAAGGAAGCAGGCGGTGCGAGGCCACGGTGCTCCACCAGCCAGGAGGCGTGCCCTCGTCCAGGGCCTGAGGAGGGAGCACGCCAGCGTGCAGCGCCACAGGACCCTGGCATCCACCACAACACGCCAACTTGTACTTAGTGCTGCGGGTGCGTGTGCAATGGACTGGATGGGTATTGTGTGAGTCTGTGTGTACCGTGTAGTAATACATGTTTCTGTGTGTGTGTGTGTGTGTGTATGCAATGTATATGCAAAGCACTGTATGTGTGTTGTGTGAGTCTGTGTGTGTGCTATGTCATAAAATGTGTGTGTGTGTGTGCAATGTATATGTAATCTACTGTGTGTGTGTTGTGTGAGTCGGAGTGTGCTCTGTAATAATATATGGTGTGTGTGTGCTAGGGTATACATGCGTGCATAATGACTGGGTGTGTTTGTGTGTAAGTGGAGCATGCGGGGCACCCGGCTTTGAAAATGAAACACCCAGCTCAATTAAAATGTAACACTTTGAAGGACCAAGTCGTCATCTCATGGATGGATCCAGTTAGGGCTCCTTCTGGTGAGCCGTTTTACAGAGACCTCATCAAACAGCAGGGATGTGACAAGAGACAAAGAGAGTCGGCTTCACATGCTGATGGAACTGGTCTCTTAAGCGTTTTACTGTGTAAATCCAACGCCGACCTACTATGAATCGCTTGGCACTTCTATTGAAGGTCCCCTAGGTGCAATCAGCCTTATTTATTCAGCGAGCGGAATAATAAGATGAGCTATACTCCATTTCCTGGCATTTGAGTTCGGACTGTTGCAGTCAGAGCTCGGGAGACTGATTGTGTTTGGCCACACGCATGTGCTCCATGTGTGGATGTACATGTGTGGCGCTGTCTTTGCACATGACTGTCAGTGCTGGCCACAATGTCCTTGTCAATCTGGAGTGATGAGCTGATGCAGTGTGTGTGTGTGTGTGTTTGGGGGTGGGGGGATGTGTGCATGTCTGCGGATGTGTGTGAGCATGTGTGTGTTGGTATGTGTATGCGTGTACAGTATGTGTGTGTATATGTGTGCAGGTTTGTGTATTTGAGTGCCTGTGTATGTGTGTGTGCCTGTGTGTGTAATTGTGCAGGTTTGTGCATGTGTGTGCCTGTGTGTGTGTGTGTGTGTAGCCAGTGGGGTAGCTTAGGGACTGAGCCCCCTCTCCCTGTTGTCTCTACTCACTACAGACCTGTCCAGACACATACTGTCATTCAGCAATGAGCGCTGTCCTGCACCATTGTTCCTGCCTGTGTTTCAGCTGCTATCAGGTCTGTGTGTGTGTGAGAGTGTGTGCTTGTTTGTGTGTGTTTCAGAGACTCAGAGAGTGAGAGAGAGAGTATTTATAGTAGTGGTTGAATCTCAGTTTTTTATTTAGTCATTCTTCTATTTTCAGCGGGTTGGTTGTGTTTGAAACAGGAGGGGGAAGCCTTTTCTTCGTTAATTAAAGATTCCCTTTTACGTAAAGCAAAAAGTGCCTATTGTAGAGTTTAGCTCAACATTTTTGTTGTAATGAAGTTTATACATGGAAGCCTGGAACCAAGTTGAATTGGTTAAAGTCACTCCTCAGAAAATATACCGACCCATCCAGGCCATAGAATGGCTAGCTTTTCGGTGGTGTAGCTGGCTGAAGGGGTGTTTGTGAAAGGTTGTGGGGGGGTCAGTTGTGCGGGTGAGTCAAAGGACATGAGATGAAATTCCAGAGAGCGTGTTCCTGTGTAAGACGTACATCATGGTAGGATCAAGACAGCTCATCCTGGCTGACTCTGCAGACATAACTAACCTACCCTCGGTGCTGCCTGTGGATGTGACTGTCCAAGCGGCACTCCAGTGTGTGACGGTGGTTGGGGTATGTTTCCGTGTGGGGGGGGGTGTTTGTTTCGCTTACCCACTGCCTTGAGGGAAGTGTACTTGTTAAAGCCCAGCCCCAGGTTGTTGTGAGGGTGGGACAGCGCCATCGCTGGGCCCAGAGGTGACAGCGCAGCATTGTTCAGGTGGCCGTGGTCTGAGAGGGGAGGAGAAGCAGGGGGAGGGGGAGTAGGGGAGGGGAGGGGAGGAAAAGAGGGATGGGCAAGGGGGGGGGGGGAGTAGGAGAGAAAAAGGTGGCGAGAGAAGAGGAGAGAAAGGGGGAGCGAGAGGAGGAGAACGAGGGGGAGGGGGAGAGGGGGAGAGGGAGCGAGGGGGAGGGCGAGAGGGGGAGGGAGGGAAGGAGGGAGGGAGGGGAAAGAGGTTAAAGAGATCAAACAAAAGCGGACAGAACTGTCATTCACTCACAAGCAATAAAGGAAAGAGGACTCAGGGCAGATTTAGTGACCTTCAGGAGCGTCGGGTGTGTGTTTGTTTTATCTGTGGTGTGTCTCTATTTCCCTTCACGTCGACAGCAGCTTACAAGAAACAATACATGCTCAGAGCAAAACGGTCAAAGAGAAGTGCCCTTGGAGGGGTTTAACTAGTCAAACCCCCTCCCCAAACACACACACACAGCCCCAATCCGTTACAAGAACTCATCCTATGGACATTAAACACTCTCTGTCCCAGGGCAATTTACATAGAGGTCACAGGCGTAGCGCAGCGCATTCTCACGCTACTGTAGCTAGCCCTGTATCAATGCTGCCTTGCCCTGCTCTGTCTGTGCTGTACAGCAACTGTGTCAAGGTCACAGCCGGTCATTACCAGAGAGTCCTGGTCTGAACCCTGGTAACCCACCCCCCTCATCACTACCATCACCCCCGCCATGCCCCACCCCCCACGGGGTCAACCGGAGTGAGGGGTTAATGGTGTCTCGTCTGGGGTCGGGACAGTCACGGACATCCCTTTCACTGGCATGCAACATATTGTACTCGACACACGCACACACACGTATACATACACACGCAAGCGCAAAACACGCACCATGAACATGTCATCCCAGCTCTTCATTGGGAGCAAGCTAGACCCTCTTCCTGTGTGCCCAGAGGGAGCATAGCCGGATGGATTGTTTTGATACACAAACACACACACACACACACACACATGCATGCAGTGTGTAATCGAGGGCTGTGGTAGTGGGTGGAAGCCCAGCGCGAGATGTGGTTGGTGCCGGTCTCCCGGCGGGCGAGTGGCGTGCCCCCGCTGCGCGGAGGTGGCGAGGGTCTGGGGGTCAGAGGTCAGGGCAGGGTTTGAGGGTGCGGGTGGGGGCTGGTGGGGGTCGATCATCACATGGGGGTAAGGAGTGCGTGCCGGGCCCCTCGTCAAGTGCGTGGCAGCCGTTCTTCTCCGAAAGATGTGTTTTTCATGTTTACTCAGGAAGGTAACCTGCAGCTCACATAGCAGTCACACGTCACCCACCTATGCACACACACAAGGCACTTCTGTCATGCGTAGAAAAACCGTCAAGTTTGATGTAAGCGAGGACTTACAAATACAATGTCCCACTGTGGCCTTGTCCTTTTTTGTCTTCTTTTTCTGCATATGACAAATGAACTTGAGGATTGTTACAGACTTGAAGACCCAGATATTGTTGTTCGGCGCGATAATGGTAGCAATCCCAATGGCAAGTGTATGGGCAGTTAGTGTCTTGGAGCTGACACGCATGGTGATAGCACATCTCCACGGACGTTTACAAGGAACAGCCAACAGCTAGGTTTTGGCTTCTGAGTAATCATCCAGATCTGATTTAGAACACGACACCAGTCTGAAAAGACAGATTGCTTGCGCTCTGGGTCTCCCGGTCTGCTCAGCCACGTTAACTGCTCTGACACTACACACACACACATACCCACCTACCTGTTTGCATGGTCTCTGGCACTCTGAACTCACCCTGCTTTGTCCGGGTGTGTGTATGGGCGTTTGTGTTTTTTTGTGTGTGTTTTCTGCAGCTCTTTTTTCTTCTGTTCTTAGCCGTATCTTTTTTGGAATATTGCTGGTGAGGAGTGGGGGGTTGTTGTCAAACTTGGGTTCCGGGGTGATTTCAAACATTAGTCACACGGCGTTAGGAAAAGGTCACAAGCCGTCATCTATTGTCGACACCAAACTCGATGAAGAAGGGAGGTTCTTTTGGTCCATGGATATCCCAAAGATTGTACATGTCTGTTTTGTGCTTTCGTATTTGTAGTTTTGTTTTAGTTTGTGGGGATTGAGAAATAGTTTATTGTTTTCGCTTGATGTGTTATTCGTCTTCTTTGCCTCTTGTCTTGATGGTTTTCATATTGTGCTCCTTTTGAGCTCCGCTTGTCTGGTGCCTTTAGTTCAGTCTTATTTACATTGTTCTTTACCTGCTCCCGTCCCCATATCCTGTGTGGTGGGGGAGGTGCATGTTGTTTTACTTGTTCACTCATACTTTAAGGGGGCTTAAGAATCAATACCGTGGTA
>CM042862.1:17592061-17622173 GCA_023658055.1 Thaleichthys pacificus | reverse complement strand
AAGAGCATCACCTATGCTTCTTTGTAGTAAAGGGAGAGTTGAGTAAGAGAGGTAGCCTTTAATCAAAGTATCCTCACTGTATCAAGGGCTATTTAACGCTTCCTTTCTGGCAGCCTCAGTAGTTGGAATCGTGAGTGGTTGGGTGACTTACCTGCATTAGTGCAAGGCCACTTTGACAAATGGACGCAACAATTCAGTTCTTTTATTAACTTGTGGGAAATCAAGTTTTCCAGGTAACTCTGTGTCAGTTTACAAAATACTTGAAGAGAGTTAGCACACATAAATAAATTAGCAGCAATGACATACTAAAGCGAATGATTCCATGCTTGCTAAGTGTATAACCAGGACAAGTCAGTCATGAGGGCCAAAGGAGTTGACTTAGGAAAATTTAGAGACTTTTGTTCGTGACTACTACGAATAACAGAGAGAGGTGTGTGATCTCTAAATAAAACGTAATGTTAACATGCACGGCACCCCAACCCAGAGTAGGCAACAAATTATGGCTGATTCTATCAGTATTGCTGTATTCGTGACAGTGTTTTATGACCGACATCTTGTATTTATAATACTTACTATGCGCTGGGTCAGGGCCTCCAAGCCTGCTCCTGGGAGTTAGCTATAGAACCATCCAGAAGCCTTTGCTCCACTACAATTCAATTACACCTGATTCTAATAATGCACTGGCTTGCCCAGGCTTCAATCAAGTTAGTTACATGTTTTGGCTCGTTATGGCGTTGTTTCCAAACCAATCACGTCGCTGATACAGGCTTACACTGCCCTCGGCCACAGGCACTATTGAGAGCCTGTTTCATAAGCATGAACTAACAAGAAATAAGCACTGGTGTTTACATGTCCCTCTGTAGGCTAGCAAGACCACACTGCACTTCAGACACTTTCTATCTTCCATGCTGTTTGGGGCCAAGGCTTTTAGCTCACGGTAACCAGACTGCGTGTGTGTCATTTGACAGAATCATTTGGCATACACTGTAGACTTGCATTGGTGAGCTCATCAGAAAAGCAATAATAATTGTCAATAACATAAAAACTCAATGGATTCACATGTGATTCTATCAAACATACTGAGTGCAGCTTATCAAACACAATGAAAAGTTGAGAGGTAAGTAGATACGAGCGTTGTTCTCTGGACAAGGGTCATGGTGTTGGATGGGACTGAGAGTGGGGTACGAAGTATGATGGGTCAGTGTTTGATTTTAGGAGAGGGTGGGGACCCAACAGGTACAAAAATTGTACTTGAATGTTCCCATGCTACTAGTGCCTTTTTCTCCCTCCACCTCTGGACAGAGTTTGACTGTCAGGCTTTCTTCGACCTCTGGGGGGCTCCTCACGGAGGTATGTGGAATCTCCTCGCTCCTGGTTGGTAGTCCCCTGGTAGGAGCTGAGCTTTTTCAACCACCTCGTTGCTTCTGTGTTGGGAACCTGCAAAAAAGATGAGTAATGTAATGCTATTTCTCATTTTGCATTAGATTCTATAGTTGGGTTGTTTTATACGTGCAACGCATCATTGGCGTTAATTACCTACTGTACAAATGCTGTTATAATGTGAGTATGGTCAAAGGATATGGGGATTAAAAGATTAAAGGACACAGTTGGAACAAAAGTTTGTTATGGTCAATTGATCTGCGCGTTTGCTGTGTGTATGAGAGAAGAATGTTGCTAATCTGCAGTTGTTGACCGCAATAATAATAATAATCATTCACCACACTGACACCCCACAAAAGACCGCAAGGAACGATACTTAAGTGACAACGTGTCAGGTTTCCTCAGATATATAAACAATTTAAACTAGGTCTTGCAACAGATCTGTAATTATTCGTTTGGCTGTGAGCAGGAGGTAGTTATTCGTGGAAGGAAAGATTTAAATAGAGTAGCGTTGGCCGTAAATTCATAATGATGGTACTCGGAGCTAATGTTTGTTATTGATGATTGACACCAGTGCATTCACAGTCTAAAAAGTATCTTTAAGCCACAAACTAGAGGCCGATACTTCCAAAAGCCCGCAGTAGATCAGCAGACTAGCTACTAACTAGATAGCTAACGAACCTTGTCACGACTAGCGAGGAAAAAACACAAAACCACGAATCCATTAACGAACACACCCCCCAACTCACACTTCATCGTCTAGAAAGATAAGGCGTAGGAAGGGTGAGAAGGAAGAAATTAAAAAAATAAGGGAAAAAAAGGAAACAAGGAGGGGGGACAAAAAAGGGGAAGGGTGGAAGAAAAGCAGGGGGAAAAAAAGAAAAGATAACAAGAAGTATGCGGGGTATTTGAGTAGGAAGAGGGGGGAGAGTGTCTGTGGCCACTGTAAAAAGGTAGGTGAAGAGGATGAAAGTGACGCTGGTAGGGAGGGGGTGGGGTGAAAAACAAACAGGGTGGGCAGTGATGAAGCCCAAAACCCCAACACACACCACCCCACCGGCCGGCCACAACCGGGGGGGGTTAGCCCCCACCCTTCACATGACGAGTAACGCAAAAGAAATCTGAGATACCAAAAGGAGGGGAATGTTTAGACAGTTAGAGGATGTGAACAATGAGCTAGTGGAATCAGTTAGTGAGCATGGTACGGTGAAACGGTTCGATGTTCGTGTGGTATTCTGCAAGGGGGTGAGAAGTGGCGTATGATGTGGCGGATATGAGATGTTGATGAGAGAGTTAGTTGATAACTGGGCTGCGTGGGTGAGGACACGAATGAAAACGGGCGGTTGTTAGTGTTGATGCGAGCGTATGTTAAGGTATAGGTTTTAGGTTCTTGGGTGAACAGTGATGCATGTAGTAAATGGTTACCATAGGAGAAAATAAACTTAATAACCTGGCGAAAAAAGTTGATGGGTCCAAAAAACTGAGCAGCTACGGATGGCCGGTGATGCACGAATAAAAGGTAATCGCACTTTGTTATCGAAGAAAAGAACAAAGCAAAGTCACCATTTAAGCTCACCTGACGCAAACGACCTGCGATTGACCAACCTGAGCCTAACGACATTGACACGCAAGGCACGTTTCCCTGGGCGAGTCGTAAAAAGAGGGAGAAATCAGCACAACGGGTCGTGCGGCTAGCCATCAACGTCGAACTAAAGAACATTCGGAACACCACCGGGATAAGAGGAGCTGTGAAAATGAAGATTGCCCCAATAATTTTTTAACAGTGATAATGAAACTGGACACTAATGGTTCCTACAACTAACATAAGGATATGGTAGCATGCAGGTCACTTCTCTCTTTCTTAAATCTCTATCCGCCAGTCTATCCATCATCTCTTTTACTTTGCTTATTTCTCTCTTGAGCTATTAACGTTAGTTAATTCGCATGAGGTTGACAATGAAAAAATAAAGGCTATTCACATAGCCTATAGTACTCCGTAGGTATGTCTTAGACAACGGCATGGCACCTGCCTCTCTCATTCCTCCCATCCACCCCTACCCGACTCCTCTGCTTTTTGGTAGGACGGCAGCCCCAGTACACCATTAGACAGTGCACAGCATACCACTGTATGACGTCTAATCATGCTTGGTGCGCTCTTTTGCGAGTATAGAGGCAGGGAATTCAGCGCTCATGTATGATATCTAGCCACAAGAGCTGATACCTTCCCTTCTGAGCAACGTGGCAAGCCCCCCACTGCTTTAGCCGTCTCTCTCTCTCTCTCTCTCTCTCTCTCTCTCTCTCTCTCTCTCTCTCTCTCTCTCTCTCTCATGCGCTTTCTTTCTCTCTCTGTCGTTTTACCCCGGCTCTCACGTAAGTTGCATGTGTTGGATATTTCCCACCATCTCAAGGAAGGTCCTTCCCTCTATTCACCGTTCTCTATGACTGCTCCCTCACCCTGGCTCCATCTCCCAGCCCAGCCCTCACCCTGGCTCCATCCCCCAGCCCAGCCCTCACCCTGGCTCCATCCCCCAGCCCAGCCCTCACCCTGGCTCCATCCCCCAGCCCAGCCCTCACCCTGGCTCCATCTCCCAACCCTCACCCTGGCTCCCATCTCCCAACCCTCACCCTGGCTCCATCTCCCAACCCTCCACCCTGGCTCCATCTCCCAGCCCAGCCCTCACCCTGGCTCCATCTCCCAGCCCAGCCCTCACCCTGGCTCCATCTCCCAGCCCAGCCCTCACCCTGGCTCCATCTCCCAGCCCACAGCCCAGCCCAGCCCTCACCCTGGCCTCCATCTCCCAGCCCAGCCCTCACCCTGGCTCCATCTCCCAGCCCAGCCCAGCCCAGCCCTCACCCTGGCTCCATCTCCCAGCCCAGCCCTCACCCTGGCTCCATCTCCCAGCCCAGCCCAGCCCAGCCCTCACCCTGGCTCCATCTCCCAGCCCAGCCCTCACCCTGGCTCCATCTCCCAGCCCTCACCCTGGCTCCATCCCCAGCCCAGCCCTCACCCTGGCTCCATCTCCCCAGCCCTCACCCTGGCTCCATCTCCCAGCCCAGCCCTCACCCTGGCTCCATCTCCCAGCCCAGCCCTCACCCTGGCTCCATCTCCCAGCCCAGCCCAGCCCTCACCCTGGCTCCATCTCCCAGCCCAGCCCAGCCCTCACCCTGGCTTTGTCAGGATGCCAAAAACTGGCTTCATAAATCCCGTTCTCGCTAAACATCAGTGGAACGAAGAAATGGAGAGGTGGAGAGTTACAGAGGTAACATCAACTAATTGCATCGATGAAAAGCTCCCTGGCTGGTGTCCAGTTTGACCAGAGGGACAGGATAGACCATGTGGCCAGCACATGATATGGAACAGGACAGGGGGCAGGAGGCTGGAGACTAGGGGCAGTAGGCTGGGGGCTGTGGTCTGGGGGCAACTGGGTGGTAGTACTGGTGTGGAGAGAAAAAGACTCTCATTCTTCTCTTCTCTCTGGCCCCTGTCAAGTGCGCCCCATTATATTTTGACTATGTTGTTTTTTGTGAGTCTTTTTATACTGGTCTCCCCTGTGTGGTACATAGCTGGCGGAACATAGACTGATGAACTGATGAAGTCTCTAAGGCTTGTGTGTTGATAAGCTTCACAACATGCTTTTGTTAGTTTGAGAGCGAATGAGGAAGATCAAGAAAGACAGCCTGTGAGAGAAAGAGAGGGAGAAAGAATGAGAGAGACAGAGAAAGAAAGGGAAAGAAAAGGAAATAGAGAAAGAGTGAGTTAGAAAGTAGAGGCACGAGGAAGACACAGTATACCGTATTTCTTTGAATAAACGCCTGCGGCGTTTATTAAATAACGTTCGTTTTTGGTGCGGCGTTTACTCGAGGGCGGCGTTTAATTAGTAAGCGAGATTACGTGAATTGTAGCTGCAGTGCAGCCATAGACAACTTCGTTGTTGGCATTGTGACAATTGAAATCATGCAGCTAAAAACGCAGGTTTCATTTAGGCTATTACCGCTGACCCTCCTTGTCTATTCTTTGTTTGTCTATGAGTGCCGGCAACTCCCTTCTCATTGGCTATCAATTAGGTGTGCGTTGGTAATACTTCAATACAGTGTTCTACATTGTGTAGAAATCTGAAGCAGCATGCCTAAACGTTCATACACGTTAGCTTTCAACAGAAAGCTGTGCAGAAAGTTATGTACATGTGTAATAAATACTGGGGTTGAATTTAACCAATTAAATAACCGTTTTCAGATTTTTTTGGTGCGGCGTTTATTCGAGGGCGGCATTTATTCGAGGGCGGCGTTTATTCGAAGAAATACGGTATGTGTGTGGTGTGCCTGTGTGTGACTGTGTGTGTGTCCTGAACATAACATTTGGGATGGAAGCATGGAGGTAGGAAGTAGGCAGGGAGGGAGAGAGGCAGAGAGACAGGCAGGGAGGGAGGGAGAGAGAGAGGCCAGAGAGACAGGCAGGGAGGGAGAGAGGCAGAGAGACAGGCAGGGAGGGAGGGAGAGAGAAGCAGGGAGGAAGAGAGGCAGGGGGAGGAGAGAGAGAGGCAGAGAGACAGGCAGGGAGGGAGAGAGGCAGAGAGGTACAGGCAGGGGAGGGAGGGAGAGAGACAGGCAGGGAGGAAGAGATGGCAGAGAGACAGGCAGGGAGGGAGAGAGGCAGAGAGACAGGCAGGGAGGAGAGAGATAGAGAGACAGGGAGGGAGGGAGAGCAGACAGGCAGGGAGGGAGAGAGGGCAGGCAGGGAGGGAGGGAGAGAGGCAGAGAGACAGGCAGGCAGGGAGGGAGAGAGGCAGGAGACAGGCAGGGAGGGAGGGAGAGAGGCAGAGAGACAGGCAGGGAGGGAGAGAGGCAGAGAGACAGGCAGGGAGGGAGGGAAGAGAGACAGGCAGGGAGGAAGAGAGGCAGAGAGACAGGCAGGGAGGGAGAGAGGCAGAGAGACAGGCAGGGAGGGAGAGAGACAGGAGAGACAGGCAGGAAGGGAGGGAGAGAGGCAGGCAGGGGAGGGGAGGGAGAGAGGCAGGCAGGGGAGGGAGGGAGAGAGGCAGAGAGACAGGCAGGGAGGGAGAGAGGCAGAGAGACAGACAGGCAGGCAGGCAGAGAGACAGGGCTGAGCTGGTGTGCAGAGTGCTGCTGGGTGATGGCCTAATTCAGCAGGGCTCAACATCAAAGGGCCCCAGTGCTGATAGGCCTTCAGCTGGGTAGCTTGTGACACAGCGGGGGTGTGGAGGGGGGAGGGGGGGGGTGTGGGAGGGGGGGTGTGGAGGGAGGGGGGGGGGAGGGGGGGTGGGGGAGGGGGGGACTGGATCTACAACAGCACCAGTACAGCAGTGTCAGGAGTGATTATACCAATAGTGTCCATGTACAACACTGATACTGCAGATCCGGACCCCTGAAAGAGATGAAGACAGAGCAACGAGCGGGAGGGAGAGAGACATTCACAAAGAGGAGAGAGAGAGAGAGAGAGAGAGGAGAGCAGCAAGAGGAGAGAGAGAGAGAGACATTCACAAAGAGGGAGAGAGAGAGAGAGAGAGAGAGAGAGAGTGAAATAGAATAGTAAAATTTGATATAAAAAGTGAAAGGGGGTAGAGAGGGTAGGAGAGAGAGAGAGGTGGAGTGGGGGAGGATGTTTTGGAAAGAGCTACAGCAAAGACATCTGTCACTGACAGTCTGTTCTGAAGCACGGGGGGGGGGGGGGGGGGGGGGGGGTGGCGACTCCAAATGCACGCATAGTACGCATCACTTAAACGCTCTTTCTCGTCCTCGCTCGCTCGCGCTCCTCTCTCGCTGTCCCTCTCCCACCCCCCTCCATCCCTATCCATCTCACTTTCACTCTTCTCATCTCCTCCCTCTGCTTCCTTTTCTCCCCTACGCTGCACCTCCATATATCTCTCATCTGTCTTTTTACTTTTTCCACATTCTCCCTCGCTCTCTCTTTTCTCCACCCCCCCCCCCCCCCCCTCTGCCCTTCTCTCCACCATGTCTTTCTCTTCCATCCACCCATTTCTCTCTCTCTCCCTCTCTCTCTCTCTCTCTCCCCCTCTTCCTCTCTCTTCCTCTCTCTCTCTCTCTCTCTGCGTCTGTCTCCCAGCTCTGCCTCCAGTGCAGTTTGGTGCAGTAAGCTGATTAGGCCTGAGAAGCCTTCTCATGCACTCACACTGCAGATTAGAACACCTAGCCATGGACGCCAGAGCACGGAGAACATTACCCTGCCCCACCTGCCCTGCCTCACACACACACACACACACACACACATAGGCACACACTCACACACACCTCACACTCATGTACACAGACACATGCCTGACACTGATGCCCCCAGACACACACACATTGCCTCATACTCACACACTGTATGTCACACACACCTTGCCTCACACACACACAAACACACACACACAAACACACACACACCCACAAGCACACGTGTTTCTATCATTAGACTCTGCCTCTGTACTCTGGAATGACTCATTTAAACAGCCGCAAATCCACGCAAATTCCACTGTAGCTAAGGCTTGGCAGTTGAAATGAGTTCTCCCAATTAAAACATGTGAAGATGCTGCTCCTCTCAGTGCTAAGTACCCTGCCTGTGTGCCTGCCTGTGTGCCTGCCTGCCTGCCTGCCTGCCAACCTGTCTACTTGTCTGTTTGCCTGCCTGCTTATCTTCCTGTCTGTCTGCATACCTACCTACCTGCCTGCCTGCCTGCCTGCCTGCCTGCCTGCTTATCTTCCTGCCTGCTTATCTTCCTTCCTGCCTGCCTGCCTGCCTGCCTGCCTGCCTGCCTGCCTGCCTGCCTTCTCTACCCCCTCTCTCTACCCCCTCTACCCCCCCCCCTCTACTCCTCTACCCCTGCCCCCCCTCTACCCCCCGCCCCCCTCTACCCCCTCTCTCTACCTGGGATGAGGAGCAACAGAGGAGCAGAGCTCAGCCAGGACAAAGGCTTTGCTGTGGTCAGCCCTTCACAGCCTGGAGATTTAGAGGCAGGAGTGTATCCCTGCCTTTGTTTGACACACACACACACACACAAACACACACATACACACACACAATGCTGAATTATGGTCCATTAAAGTCAATTCCCCTTCAGTGCACATCGCTCACCAGCGAGCCAAGAGTCATCAATGTTGAGCTGTGCTGAGGGAACTCTATGTACTATTGACTGTATGATGGTTGACATTTACACACTCCAGTTCACACACACACACACACACTTTTCCCCACACAAAGACAGCTTAAGTTTTACACAACTATTCCAAAGCAACACAAAACCAGTCAGTTACCCAATAAAAGCTCCTTCCACGAAACACACACGGCTGTTGGTGTCTAGATGCTTCCCAAACCCAAATACTTGAGTATGTGTGGAGTGCTGCATAAACAAGCACCAGGCACAGTACTCTCGAAACTTTCATTACATTTGTCAAATTCTCCCTGGAATCAGCTTGTAGATTGTGTCTGTCCCTTCACGTCCATAACTCTCCCTGACACTCCACCACCTGACACAGTCCCAACCTCAGGCGGACGCTTTTTAACTGCAAAATACATTCATTATTCAGTGGAGGTAATTGTATTGTACAATTCTCTTCAACTCTCCTCACAGACATCACCTGCTGTGAACTCAAACCTCACGTTACGCAACAGCCCATTATGTGGTGCCACCAATTAGCAAGGCTAAATCTTTAATGGGAGTTTCAGAAATAATATTTGAAGTTCCGGGATACTGACACGAGATGCTTGCTGTAAGTGGGGCTAATAGCACTTTTGTTAGCATGTGGAATGTGTTTAATTAAAGTTTTAGTCTCTCTCTCTCTGGTTGGCAATATCTTGCTGACACCTACCCTGAGAATTGACACCTAGATAGGACAGCCTGTACCAGAGTTACTCAGTCTGCAGAACGGGTTTGTATAACCCTGGAATAACCCCTAGAGAATACTTACACCGACACGGAATTAGCCTTTGTAGAGTATGTTAGAGACACCTCAGGTTGTTTGCCTCGTAAGCTCTGGTATATCTCCATCCACATCCTCATACCACGACCACTCAAGATTCGTCCTCCACGTTTGTCTATCGATCTGAACTACGTGTGGTTTACATGGTCGGGTTTCCAAAGCATGAGCAAAGAACCAGGACATGGCTAGTGGGCCACACTCTTTCAACCTGGAGTTCATCGGTTTATCATGACCCTGATGTGGACATTTCTCACAAAGATGCCCCACAGGTTAAATTCGACATAGACAGCGATGACCAGGGGTCTATCTAAGGGGAAAACGCACGGCTTTTCAACCGCAAAGCTCCAGAGAGCACCATGTTCACCTACAAGGCGTTGTGCGCTCAGACGTGACTGGGGGGCCTGGATGAAACACGCTCCGATGGGCAGTAAGGAGGGTTACGGAGAGAAGGCGGGAAACCAAACCATTTCAAAGAGAGATAAATAAAATAAAAAGAGAGAGGCAAGACAACTCTGAGGAACCCCCACCCGCCTCTCCCCGTCCCACCATCCCATTTCCTAATCTTCCTGAAGTTGTACAAGCAAGAACCGTGGAGCGATCCATCCATTATGCATGACTTCGCACAGGAAGAAAGAGCAGTGAGGATGCATATTAATTTCTCTATTAAATATTACTGGGAAGGACTTTGATGCGGGCGAGAGCGAGAAGCTCGGATGAAAGAGGAGGGGTCGTCTGTTGCGGAGGGGCTCTTATGCAACGACAAGAACGTGACAAAGATGCCGATGACGGTGATGAGGATGAGGATGAGGCCAGGGATGAGGCCAAAACCAGGTTTGTTCTGCCCGTGCACTGAGCCAGCTGATAGCCAATCAGCTGTGAGGACTGAGCTAATTAGCGGAGCTGCTCGATTGGAATCAGCTGGCTCGGCACAGGTGCGGAACCAACACACGGTTACACTTCTACTTTCCAACCTGAACTTGCCACCTCTTCACACAACAGCCATTCCTGGTGATAATTACATGAGGAACGTCAACACAGAATGGATTCAAAGGTGTCAAAATAAATCAAACACTAATTGGTCGCAACTGTAAACCTCAGACCCAGTCAGTTCAGATGGGCTGACAGTGTTGGATGTGATGTGATGTCAGTAAAGAGCCTTCGCCTCCCAGCACCCCCCTGGCCTGCCTCACCACAGAGGTAGGGACGATTGGCTGTGATGTCATTTGATGGTTAAGCGGGGATGACAGTGATATGCCTGTGTGTGTGTGTGTGTGTATGGTAGGATACTGAGAGTTGAGTGTTGTTTAGTTTTTTCTCGTTGCCCCCTGCTTGTTGTAAGGGCCTCTCCTGCTACCGGCTATGATCCCTCCACAGCAGTTATGTCACTGCCCCAGACATGTATTTACTGTACGTGCACACACACACACACACACACCCACACAACATGCTGCTGATTCTCTTACTTTGCCAGGAGATGTGGTGCTGTGTATCACTTTAGTTATACATATAGCCCCTGCCCCACCCCCAGCCTCTGCCCCACCCCCTGCCCCAGCCCCTGCCCCACCCCCTGCCCCAGCCCCTGCCCCAGCCCCAGCCCCAAGCTGCCTGCTTAATTTCTGCAGCCCCACAGAAGAACGTGATTGCACAGGCAACGTGCCGAGTTCGAGTCTCAGATGAGACGAGAGGCACAAGCACGCCTTCCATCATGCTATCCCCTGGTGTGGGGGTGTGTTTGTGTACAGAGAGCTCACACGTATAAGATCATCTGTATTCACAGCAGTCCGAGAAGGGCTCAGCCGGTGCAGGGACATCACTACCTGTACCACCTCATCTTCTTCACCACATCCAGGACATTTAAACATGACGTAGATCCGGCCTCCTCTTTGTCCGGTATGTTCTAAATGGCCTAGCATAACAATGTCTGGAAATCGCTTTTCAGGATGATGGTGGATGTTTCCCATTGAGAAAGGGAAGCTTTTTTCCTCGTTGCACCAGGAATCAAGGGAATGGGATTTTTCCTGTCAAACACATTTCTTTCTCCCTGTCTTTTTCACACATGCAGTATGTGTGCGTGCACAAACACACACCGACACACACGTGCAGTATTGTACACATATACCAGCAGTCGCGTAGTCAGAACGCGTTCGCAACCCCCCACCATTGCTAACTGTGATTGATGAAGTGCAGACACATTAACAGACAGCCCCAGTCTTTTGACCTTCAAATCACCCTCATCTCTTTCTCTTTCTCTCCCCCCCCTCTCTCCCACTCTCACTCATTCACTCTCTCTCTCTCTCTCTCTCTCTCTCTACCTCAATCCCTCTTTCTCTCTCGACTCTCCCCCCCCCCCCCCTCTCTCTCTCTCTCTCTCTCTCTCTCTCTCTCTCTCTTTCTCTTTACCACTCTGCCCCTCCCCATTTCTGTTCTTGACTTGGTATGATCTGGCTAGAGCCTGATTTGTATGGTGCCATAGCGGGTCACTAAGCCAGGGGAACCTAGGGAGAAGGGGGTGTTGGGGCGAGGGAGGTGTGTGTGTGTGGGGGGGAGAGGGGGGGCTGTGGGGAACTGAAGGGGGGGTAGAGGGGGGGGCTTAATGAGCTCCCACGCAGATTTGTAATTGGCTGTTATACCACACTGTTCAATCCTCCATTGTCTTGGGAGAGGAGATGGGGGGGGGGGGGGGGTGAGAGAGAGAGAGAGAGAGAGAGAGAGAGAGAGAGAGAGAGAGAGAGAGAGAGAGAGAGAGAGAGAGGAATAATGATGGAGAGAGGGAGGCACTCCGTGAGAGAAAGGTGTAATGGCATGAGATGAAATGAATTGGTTTAGGGGACGAGAGAGAGAGAGAGAGAGAGAGAGAGAGAGAGAGAGAGAGAGAGAGAGAGAGAGAGAGGCATTGGATAGAGGAAAAAGAGGAGACCAGATGCTAAGAGACATGTTTAAAAAAGGAGAGGAAGAAGAGGAAGACTGAGAGGAACGTACATATCACAGCATCCAGCTGCTCTCCTGTCACAGTGGATAAAAATCATTCTCTTTCCACGTCTCCTTCCCCCTGTTGGAGTGCTTGCCACTCTCTCCTCCTCCCCTCCACTCCTTTTCACTCATCTCCTTTCTCCTCCACTCCACTCCTCCCTTCTCCCCTCCTTTTCTCTTCTCCCCTCCACTCCTCTCCCCTCCACTTGTCTCCTCTCCCCTCCTTTCCTCTCTGCTCCAGTCCTCCCTTTTCCCCTTTTCCCTACTTGTTCCCTTTTTCCATCCTTTGTTCCACATCTCTACCTATCTCTGTTTTTCCCTTTCCTCTCCCTCCTCCCTCCCTCCCTCCCTCTCCATATACCCCCCTCTCCACCCTGTCCTTCCCTCTCCTCCCTCGCCCTCCCCCCTCTCCTCCCTCCCTTGCCTCCCTCTCCTCCCTCGCCCTCCCCCCTCTCCTCCCTCCCTTGCCTCCCTCTCCTCCCTCCCTCCCCCTCCCTATCCTCCCTCTCCTCCATCCCTCTCCCTCCCCCCCTCTCCCAAGGCCCTTATTTGTGGGCTCTGTCACACCTGGGCTGCTGTAGCGTCCCTGCCTCCTCATCGATGCGTGCGTTCGCTCCGTCTCCAGATAATTACACTGGTTCTCCTGATCAACGCAGCGTCACAAACGCACCCTGACTGCTGCCGGAACTGTTCGTTTAACACGTGTTCACCTATTCTTACGAATCCCTTTTCAGGATTCGAGGACAGCACGGAGGGGGGCTTCGGAAAATGCACCTGCTTTCTTGTTCATCTGGTGATAGTGTTGATGAGTCCAGACTAGATACTGACGGGGAGGTTTCGTTTTCAGTGCTACTGCGACTGAACAGCAACACCTGTGGGACTTCATATGCCAAGGTCAAGTTGGCTGACATTTTGGAACGCGTGATTCACCTCTTTATTGACGAAAGCAGTACAGATGGAGTATACCGCCTGAGGGTCTGTTACAAAACGCGTGCACACATACACACACACACAAACATAAACACAGTAAACATGTGTCTGGAGTCGAGAGCCATTGAATCCAATCCCAGTTCTATCACGCAGATCCCTCATGCACAAATACACACAATCTGACAAGACATCTCTGCCAGCCTACATTTTACAAGTCTACCACATTCAATGACATACGAAAATTGCAATGCTGTGCCTATATACTCTCATAAACACACACACACACACACAGAGCTACTAGACAGACTGATACATCACCCTTTACCATGCTTGACATTTGCCTCACTCTGTACCCATCACATGTAAGCTGTCCAGTGACATTTAATCTGCCAAGGAGGTAGTAGAGGCACTGATATAGATAGAGGGGGGAGAGGAGGAGTTGGAGAATTGAAGTCGAAGAGGTTGAAAGGTGCCAGTTTTTTTCCCCCCGAGACTGAAAAAGTGATATCCATTCCTCTCGTCCCCATTTCCCTAAACGTCCTCTGAATACGCCCCCCTCCCCCCACACACACACCTCATCCTGGGCCTCCGTTCCCCCTCCTCCGTTCCCCCTTCATCTCACCCAGCAGTCTCGGCTTTTATCCTCCAAATTCTATTTCCCCTGCCTGTCCTCATCTTTCTCACTATATTTCTATTTTCCTCCCCAATTTTGCTCCCTTAGTCCCACTTTGTTTCTCACCTCCTTTTGTCACCTCATCAGAACCCTCCTCTCTCTCTCTCACACCTTTACGCCTTCCCTCCTTCTCCCCGCCCCCCCCCCCCCCCCCCCCCCCCCCCCCGCCTGACACTTCATCTACTCATGTTGATCTCTTTCTTTGTTCTCTCACTCTCTTCCTCTCTCTCTCTCTCGCTCGGTCTCCGTCTCTTCCTCCATTACATTTTCCTTGTCACTCTCGCCCTGTCGCTCAGACTCTCGCTCTCACACAGTCTCGTTCTCTCTCTCTCTCTCTCTCTCTCTCTCTCTCTCTCTCTCTCTCTCTCTCTCTCTGTCTCTCTGTCTCAGCCTCTCTCCCTCTCGCTTGTTCTTTCTAATGCCCCATTTCCTCCCTCCCCTCCCCTCTCCTCTTGAGAGGGTGCGTGATTGAGACGCCACATTCGATGACGTGCCGTGTGGTTACAGCTCCTGTCTCCCTCCTCCCTCCTAACTCTTGCCACCTCCCTCCCTCCTCCTCTCTCCCCCCTGCGCCCACCTCCTCGCTCCCTCCTCCTCTCTCCTCCCTCCTCAGACAGGCCCCTCTTTGATCCCCCATAATGCAGCCTGATCTCTGCATCAGCGTCAACTCTCTGTTCCCGCTCCTCCAGGCGCTGCGTCGCCAAGATCAATACCTCCGGCACTGGGGAGTTCTCTCTCTATCATTCTGTCTCTCTCCGTCTCCCTCCCTCCCTCTCTCACCCTCACTGTCTGTCGGTCTCTTTCTCTCTCTCTCTCCCACTCAAGCACCATCTCCTAAAACACGTGTACTGGTTCTGTTTTTGAGGACTGTGGCGTTTCCAGCCTCTCTCTCCCTCTCTCCCTCTCTCTCTCTCTCTCTCTCTCTCTCTCTCTCTCCAGTAGTGCAGCAGTAACAGAGGCTTGTGGGAGTACAGGAACTCTGTATTTGTTTAATCACTGTGTCAAGCGTTTACCTGGCCTCGTGTTGACTTCTCTCCTCTCCTGTTCACTCTCCTCTCCTCTTCCCTCTCCACTCCTCTCCTCTTCTCTCCCCTCTCCTCTCCTCTCCTCTCTTTTCCTTGCCTTTCCTCTCCTTTTCCCTCTCCTCTTCTCTCTCCACTCCTCTCTTTTCCTTTCCTCTCCTCTCCTCTCTGTCACCACTGGCTCTGCTGTCGGCTACTCCCGTATGTTCTGCCATGTACACCTCTCACGCTCTCATCTTAACAAGAAAACCTGAAGCATGCAGGTAGGACTTAACCCAAGTTTTAGGGTTGGGAATTTGTTTGACGTCCGTTTGAATATCTGGTGACTGCAAATCGGTTGGGTGCCTCCCCCGCACGACCCAGAAATCTACCTTTACACCGAGGCGTTCTCCGGCTGCTCCCGCAGCGTAAATATGGGATGCCATTTCAGATCTGCAGTGGGTGGGGTATCAACCCAGCGAATGCTGCATGGCCAGGCTGCTTCATTAAAGCCCCGCCTGGAGTGACCTTCACACACGCACCAGAGGTCGTCAACCAAAGATCTCGGTTTCTCTTTTGTGAGCTTCTCCTCTCATGCAGCGCGCTTGAGTGGTTTCATATGATTTGGCTTCATTCCAGTTGAGTAATGAGAGATTGGATGAAAGCCTGCCCAGTCCAGTCAACCCAAAGCACAACATCTGAGGGGAAAACAGGAGTGAGGTACAGCACGTCCTTTCTGTGCCACTGTCAAAGGCACCGGACACAGAGGGGCGTTGTGCGTCTGAGGGGATGTTTTCATCATTTCAGCTCTGCTGGGCAAACGCAAGAACGTGGGGGTATTTAACAAGTGTTTAACTCCATTTGCACACAGTACTTGACCCAGGTCTTAGGCTGGGACAGTAAGCCCTGAGGCTCAGAGAGAGGCTGTGGACTCGTCCCGGCTCCTGTCAGCTCATCAATGAGAGGGTTAGGTCTCATTATGACGGAATAAGAGAGCCCGAATGGGGCCCGAGCCGCTCTCGGTCGCCCACAAGCCCTTGTATCAGCGTCCGGACAGCCAGGGCTAATCCCACTCATTTAATGTATAGCCACGCACGCATCTCCCTTGCCTGGGAGCTCAGCCCGGCCTAGCCGTGCTATCTGCCGCGGCGCAGACACACGCCGCATCGACCAAATCCCCCACCACCCCATCCCCATCACCCCTCCCTCCCTCTCCTTCCTCCACCCGTCCCCATCACCGCCCCTGTCTTCTCTCTCACGCTAAGTACCCAACTATACCGCTACGTACCATCTCTCCACCCCCCCACCCCCACACACACACACACACACCACTACACCCTCGCTCAGCTTTTTTAAGGTCATGCTATAGAACTGTGCCGATCCATAACTGTTGAGCTGGACAGAGTGGTTAGTGTGGGGGGGGAGTGAAGGAGGGATGGAGGGGAGATGGAGGGCAGGAGGAGAGGAGGGAGGGAGGGGAGAGTGGTGGGGGGGAAGGGAAGAGGCAGAGGGAGGGACAAGAGGGGAGGAGTAGGAGCGGAATCGGAAGAGTAAGCAGGGAGGGGAGGGAGGGAGGGAGGGAGGGAGGGAGGGAGGGAGGGAGGGAGGGAGGGAGGGAGGGAGGGAGGGAGGGAGGGAGGGAGGGAGTGGGAGAGCGGCGAGGCTGCCGAGACGTCGTTTGTCTTGATTGTACGGCTCCTGTCTGCATCCCTCTCCCCACGCCATGACGGATCCACACCAGTGGCTCCAGCCAGGGAGAGCTCGTCCTTCAAATGACTGATTGAAAGAACCCCAACGTGGGATCAATTCCATCTAAACCCCGCCCCCCCTTCCCTCCTACGACCGGTCCATTGAAGGCAGTTCTGCTGTATTTCTTTCAGTCCATGTCCCCAACTGGGGAGTAGAGTAGCAGGGCAGCGAACCCCAGGCTCATTCTTATCCCCAGGCTCCAGCCCCAACCCAAACCCCAGCTCCAGCTCCAGCCCCAGCCCCAGTTCCCCAGTCCCAGTCCCAAACCCCCAGCCCCAGCCCAAGCCCCAGCCCCAGCCCCATCCTAATCCCCTCCTCAGCCTCTGAAAGGCCAGGCAGACACCAGCCCCCAGAACAGCTCTGGGGTCTGGCCCGGTTTCATTTTACTGGTGCTCCAGAGCCCTGTGAATGGGCCAGACGTGATAATAATAATCCTGTAATTCTCTGTCTCTGTCTGCAGCACCATTCCACCCTCTCATGACTTCCCAGACTCTGACTGTAACTGGGTAGAGGGGGGGGGGCTGTATGGGGGGTGGGGGGTAGCTGTTTAGAGATAGCCGTGGGGGGGGGGGGGGCTGAGGGGGAGAGTTAGGATAGGGGAAGGAAGAAGGAGAGAGGGCGGAGGACAGGAGTGATGAAGGGGGACACTAGAGGGGAGCGGTGTTCCTTCTGTAGCATTCTGAAGATGGCCGGGAGGGTTGGAAAGGCAGAAGAAGAAGAAGAAGAAGAAGAAGAAGAAGAAGAAGAAGAAGAAGAAGAAGAACAAGAAGAACAAGAAGAAGAAGAACAAGAACAAGAAGAAAGAGAAAGAGATGAGAGGAGATCTGTGAGTGCAGCTGGCGGGGGAGATGAGGGGGAGGCGGGAGGGGGAGGCGAGGGTGGTCTGTGTACATCCAGCTGTAGGGGTCGTCGGAAAGGCGCTTGCGACGGAGCGCTGGGATCAACCAGTTCTGGCTCCTTCAGCCGCGCGCACGCGCCGACACGTCTCAACGCGCCGACACGTCTCAACGCGGCGACGACAAGAACAACATCCTAGAAACAGAGCGGGACGGAGGCCAAGGTAGACGTCACTCAGACAGACACTGATGCGGCCTGACATCTTCCCATGCTTGTGGAGCTGACGGAGAAACTCTGAGTAGACTTGCGTGTCTGCAAACACACAACGTGTGACTGAACACTGACATCCACATATATAGAACATGTGCTGCTAACACCAAGCCGGGGCACCCAGATTGCAGAAGACACACACTGTACATGAGTGTCTGTGTGCATAATGGAGAGGCGGTGTGACTGTTATTCCCACTGCCTATAGCCCTACAGCCCCCCCTCGTCACACATACTGTGGTTCCTCTCTCTCCCACTCTCTCTCTCTCTCTCTCTCTCTCTCTCTCTCTCTCTCTTACTCGATCTCATTCTCTCGTTCTCTCTCTTTAACTCCCTCCTCTCTCTCTCTCTCTCTCTCTCTCTCTCTCTCTCTCTCTCTCTCTCTCTCTCTCTAGAGGAGCACAGTATGATAGTCTTTCTCTCTCCCTCTCTCTCTCTCTAGAGGAGCACAGTATGATAGTCTCTCTCTCTCCCTCTCTCTCTCTCTCTCCCTCTCTCTCTCTCTAGAGGAGCACAGTATGATAGTCTCTCTCTCTCCCTCTCTCTCTCTCTCTCTAGAGGAGCACAGTATGATAGTCTCTCTCTCTCTCTCAGTATGTATGTAATTGGCACTGGCCCCATGTGGAGGCTCACCACAGAGAAAATGCAAGGAAATGAAAATAGCACAGCTGTGTGCCATGTGCACACACACACACACACACACACTCTCACTCTCTCTCTCACACACACACACAACAAAACTCCTCCTCTTGTACGTCTTTTTCACTTAACACCCTCTCCTCTGGTTCCCATAACTCTCATCTCCTTGTTTTGATTCCAGTGTCACTCCGATGCTATCTCTCTCCCTCTGGCAGACGGCTGGGCTGAAACATGCAAATTACACACGCTCCACAAATGCAAATCCCAGCCTATCTACAAAGAAAGCAGAAACAGTGCCAATGGAGAATACTGCACACACACACACGCACACACACACACACGAAAGAGGAACACACTTGCACACATATACACACACACAAACACACACATACAGACGTGCACACACACACACACACACTTGGTTTATCCAGCCAGGAAAACATTTGGCAGATGAGATTTGCTCTGAAACTGCAGGTCGTCGATGTTGCCTCAAGGACACCTGAGCAGTCTCTGCTTGGAATCATGTTATGGTTTTAAACTTAGACTATGTGTTGACAGGAATCATAACAAGGATTGTATAGACAGAATGGATGTAGAGCAAAGACTGTAACAGTTTGATGCTGTCCATGGTGCTGATCTTTTAAGGTTAAAGTCTATAACTTATATTAAGGTCTATCTCCGCAGCCTACTGCTCTGGTGTAGCACTCACTCTGCAGTCTACTGCTCTGGTCTACCATTCACTCTGCAGTCTACTGCTCTGGTCTACCATTCACTCTGCAGTCTACTGCTCTGGTGTAGCACTCACTCTGCAGTCTACTGCTCTGGTCTACCATTCACTCTGCAATCTACTGCTCTGGTCTACCACTCACTCTGCAGTCTACTGCTCTGGTGTAGCACTCACTCTGCAGTCTACTGCTCTGGTCTACCATTCACTCTGCAGTCTACTGCTCTGGTCTACCACTCACTCTGCAGTCTACTGCTCTGGTCTACCATTCACTCTGCAGTCTACTGCTCTGGTGTAGCACTCACTCTGCAGTCTACTGCTCTGGTCTACCATTCACTCTGCAATCTACTGCTTTGGTCTACCACTCACTCTGCAGTCTACTGCTCTGGTGTAGCACTCACTCTGCAGTCTACTGCTCTGGTCTACCATTCACTCTGCAATCTACTGCTCTGGTCTACCACTCATTCTGCAGTCTACTGCTCTGGTCTACCATTCACTCTGCAGTCTACTGCTCTGGTCTACCACTCACTCTGCAGTCTACTGCTCTGGTCTACCACTCACTCTGCAGTCTGCTGCTCTGGTCTACCACTCACTCTGCTGCTCTGGTGTACCATTAACTCTGCAGTCGGCTGCTTTGGTCTACTCTAGAAGCTGTCCATGGTCCTGAACACTGCTAGCAGGCAGTTTAGGAACATCAGACAACTACTGAGAGTAGGATTAGTCCTTGTTCTCTCTCTCTCTTTCACGTTCCATCTGTTCATCTCTTTGTTGTCAGTCCATCTGTCAGTCTGTTCCCATCATCTGATCCTTGTTACTCATTTAATTTGCTTCCTTTCCTCATTTGGCACGACCTGCTTTCCTCTCTATTCTTTCTCTCTCCTCTAATCTTCCACTCTTTCTTTCGCACTAGCTTCTCACTTTAGGTCTGCAATTTCTCCCTATTTCTACTGTCTATCTTTGTCTTCTTTGCTAACTCTCCCTCTCCTCCTCCCCTGTTTCCTCTCTCTCCCTCTCTGTGTGTCTGAGGGGAACATGTACAGCTCTGTTCTATGGGAGCTGAGTGGTCATCTTCAGGGCAGCGCTCCACACCAGAGGAGGACTGTCCAGCTGGCCCTCTCCCTGCCAGCAGCATGCTCACACACACATACATCCACTCTCACACACACACATCCACTCACACACACACACATCCACTCACACACATATACACTCACACACATACACTCCCACACACACACACACACACACACACACACACACATACACTCACACAAACACACATTCATACACTCACACACACATCCACTCACCCACATCCACTCTCACACACATACACACACACATGCATACACACCGACACATGCGCACATACACCCCCATCCACACATCCACACATCCACACATCCACATGCCTACTCTCACACACACACACACGCACACACACACACACACACACACTGCCAGGTAACCCCCTGGTCACACTGTGCTCTACAGCCCCTTCTCTAGCAACAGTCTTATCCATATCATGTTAGTTAAATCACAGACATTACAAGGGACACAGTATAGACCTGAATATCAATGTGTGAGTGTGTGTGTATATCTCAATGTGTGTGTGTATGTGTGTGTGTGTGTGTGTGTGAGACTATAGGGAACCCTACTAAGCCCTCTCTTTAAAGGTTCATTTCACACAATGTCACAGCATGATCGCTCTCTCTCTCTCTCTCCCTCCCCTCCTCTCTTTCTCTTTCCCGTACTCTCTCTCACCCCAACTCTCGATCTCTCACGTTTTTTTTATTTTTATAACCTTATCTATCATTCTACCCCCTCCCGCCTCTCCCTCACTTTGCTATTTGTCATTTAGTCTTCTATTGTCCTCCCTCATCGCTCCCTCCTCTAGGCCCTCATCCTTCCACTCCTCGTTCTCTCTCTCTCTTAAACATGCCGGCATCGCTCTCTGCAGATAGGCCCAATGAAGATGTACGGTGTTTCCTCCGTCATCTGCTGCAATTCCCTCGGCTGCTTTGGTGCTCCTCCTCTCGCCCTCTCTTCTTTCCCCTCCTCTCCCCCGTCCTCGCCTGTCCCCTTCTCCTCTTCCCTCTGCTCTCCTTGCCTCTCCGTTCCGTTCCTCTCCCCCCCCCCCCAGTCTAATTCTCTTCCCCACACACGCATCTCTCCTCCCCAGTGTGGTCTGTGGTTTTTAATAAATACCCAGGAGGGGCAGTTCAGGTTCTGTGTCCGGACCTGTGGAGGAACCCGGAGGTTGAGGTGGAGGAGGGGCGGAAGAAGGGGGGGGGGTGTTGGGGGGAGTGAGTGTGTTGGTGTGCGTGTGTGTGTGTTGGGGGGGGGGGACAGACGGGCCTCAGCAGCCTCCACGTCCCGCCGTGTCAGCCTCTCCTGAGGTAATGATCACTTAATTAAACTCTAATAAGAGACCCAACGCTTCCCTCTAACACAGGACGGGGAGAGGGAGGGAGGGAGGGAGGGCAACATGGAGGAGAGGGAAGGGATTAGGGAGGGGGGGTTCTTTGGCAAGAGAAAAGAGAGGCAGAGTGAAGGAATCTAGGGACGCTAACAGGCACAGAAAGAGGTGAACGTAGGGACAACATCACTTGTCGGACGAGGCGCGGTGAAGATGAAAGGAAGTGTGTGTGGGGGTGTTTGTTTCATGTGCGTGTGTGCTCCTGTTTGTGTGAAGGGGACGAGGATGTCAGAGGGCTCTCATATGCAGACAGATGGAGAGAGAGCTTTCCTGTCAGCAGGTCCTGTACTGGAACATGGATAATTACACCTTAATTAAATATGACCGGCCTGTCCCTGTCCCTCCACTCAGCCATGGAGCAGACCGCTTCAACCCTACACCCAGCACAATAACAAGGGAACGTGTGTGTGTGTGCCTGGGTGTGTGTGCCCTGGTGTGTGTCTGTGTGTGTATGTGTGTGTGTGCCTGGGTGTGTATGCCCTGGTGTGTGTCTGTGTGTGTGTGCCTGGGTGTGTATGCCCTGGTGTGTGTCTGTGTGTGTGTGCCTGGGTGTGTATGCCCTGGTGTATGGCTGTGTGTGTGTGTGTGTGTGTGCCTGGGTGTATGTGCCCTGGTGTGTGTCTGTGTGTGTGTGCCTGGGTGTGTATGCCCTGGTGTGTGTCTGTGTGTGTGTGTGTGTGTGTGTGCGTGCGTGTGGCTGGGTGTGTATGACCTGGTGTATGGCTGTGTGTGTGTGTGTGTGTCTGGGTGTGTATGACCTGGTGTATGGCTGTGTGTGTGTGTGTGTGGCTGGGTGTGTATGACCTGGTGTATGGCTGTGTGTGTGTGTGGGCTGGGTGTGTATGACCTGGTGTATGGCTGTGTGTGTGTGTGTGTGTGTGTGTGTATGTGTCAACGATGCCTTGTTCTTGTAATTACACCCTGTCCAGGAGGGCCCTATCCTAATTTCAGAGTGCCCTATACAGAGGGTGGAGTGCCCTATTTAGCATATTGAGTGCTAAAAGGCCACTGATGAGAGTGCTAGCACAGTCGTACTAGGACAGCATAGTATAGTTATCTATTGGATTCTAAGAATCCTCAGCAAACCAGGGTTGAGTGCTGTTGAAAATGTTGAATTTTGCAATTGGGTTTGACCATGTTGGGTCGTCACCATTAATATTTTATAACAGCTAACATCCAACCAGTGCAAATCCAGTCTATATTGGAGCAGCTGGACGCCAGAAGACATTGAAAATATGTAGTTTAGTGTTTGGTCCAGGGGTGACCTGGGACACAATACCAGGTGTGACCCCCAGCTGTGACCCCCAGCTGTGACCCCCAGGTGTGACCCCCAGGTGTGTCCCCAGGTGTGACCCGCAGGTGTGTCCCCAGGTGTGACCCGCAGGTGTGACCCCCAGGTGTGACCCCCAGGTGTGTCCCCAGGTGTGACCCGCAGGTGTGACCCGCAGGTGTGACCCCCAGGTGTGTCCCCAGGTGTGACCCCCAGGTGTGACCCCCAGGTGTGACCCCCAGGTGTGACCCCCAGGTGTGACCCCCAGTGGTGACCCCTCGAACACTCACCATTGTTGCTGCGCAGGCAACGTCCTGAAATGCCATTGCTCCCGATGGGGTGGTGACCCCCGGTCCCGTCCACCCCCCCTGCCTCGCCCGGTTGCTTCAACAGCTCCGTCAGGGTCCTGGAGGGAGGGGAGAGAGAGGACAGGGAGAGACAGGGAGAGAGTGAGCCTTCGACACAGGTGCACATAAAACCAGCATCACTCACTTCGCTACGATCGAACGCAACAATCTCATATTGTTACACCGGAACATCCTGAACCTTCCAAAAACGTCCCAGATTGAAGAAACACCCACGAGGCCGTGAAACCATCGTCCAGGTCGACACCATGTCGTGACCTTGGAGACCTAAGGAGAGACCGGGTGCTTCTCTGAGCTCTCTCAGAGTTCTCTCTCCCAGGACAAGGCTGGGGAGACGTGACAGAATGCAGCCGGAACGCAGCCGGAACGCTGCCGGAACGCAGCCGGAACGCAGCCGGAACGCAGCCGGAACGCAGCCGGAACGCAGCCGGAACGCAGCCGGAACGCAGCGGTCACGGATACAGGAAGCGCTGGTTTAGCTGCTGACATTCATGCGTGCTGGCAAGCCCAGACATCACTCCCAGCATGTCAATAACTACTGTGATGGTGGGATGCAGGGGGGCGGGGATGGGGTTAACGCCGTTGCCGTAGCGACGGCCGGATTGACAGGCAGGGACACACAAGGACAGAGTCCCCCAGGCCACAGCAGGGTGTGCTCCATCCCTCCAGTCCTCTTCCATCCATCCCTATTCTCTTCAGTGGGGGGGTTTCTCTCTGCCAAGCCCTCAAACGATACGTTTGATCAACACACACGTGCGCCCGGACACGCTACACACTACACACATGCACCCACGCTCTCCCCATTCCATCCCAAGTGACACACACTCAACACATGTTGGCCAGCTTCTGTCCTCTCTCATCTCATTCGTTCCATTTCATTTGTCCTCCCTTTGGCATGTGGAGCCCCTTCTCCCTCCCTCTCTCTCTCTCTCTCTCTCTCTCTCTCTCTCTATCTCTCTCTCTCGCTCCCGCTCTCTATCCTGGTCTCATGATTTCATTGCCTCCCTCTCCCTCATGTTTCCTTACTCTCAGGGAGAGCTTGCGGTGCTTGCATTGTCGAGTCCTGCTTCTTTTCCCCTTTTCTCTCCTCCCCCTGTTCTTCAGAGCCCCAGGACTAGGGCCGATCTCCCAGCCATCTAGCCGTCCAACAGGGAGGAGAGGAAATGTGATCTGATGTGAGATCACTCCAACTCCCTTTCAAGGTTTCACAAACACTCTCTCTCTGTCACTCTCTCTCTCTCTGTTACTCTCTCTCTCTCTCTCTCTCTCTCTCTATCTGTCTCTGTCTCTCTCTCATCTCTATCTCTCTCTCTCTCTCTCACTCTCTGTCTCTGTCTCTGTCTCTCTCTCGTCTCCATCTCCCTCCCGGGGCTCAGACAATACAAGGACGACCGGAGGAACTCAAAGCAAGCGTTTCCACGGCGAGGGTGCAAGCCAATCGCTCTTAGCCACCGAGAATCCGGATAGAACCACAGGCTCTACAAGGATCTGTCCCTTTTATGATAAGCACCCAGGGAAAGGGTTTGTTTGGCCGAAGCGGGGGAGCTCTCCAAACAGGCTTCTGAGGGCTGACAGAACTCCTTCCCCGAGTTTTCCTTGCAGTCGTTTGCATCCCACCAAGAGAGTTACAAAGAGCGCTCCTCGCTCACAAGCCAGCAGTCCCTTGGTGGCGTCCTGCTTATTTTGATTGGCAACAAATGCAAAGCGTTTCTCTCCGTGCTCCAGATTGAAATATTTCAATTAAAGATGGTTTTTATGGCTTGTGTCTGTCGGACAGCTGCTCTGATGGCGACTGACTAGGTGTTAATTGACGCTCTGCTAGTGGAGGATGTTTCCTACCACACACACACACACGGAGGCCTAGGTACTCACTCAAACACCCATGCACGTGTTGATATACGATCTGTCCTTCCATCTCTCTGCCATTATAGCGGCAGTTTGGGCAGACACTTTTCACCTGCTCCATAGGGAAACGATTGTTCCTCTGTCTTAAAGTTCAACTGTGTTTTGTTCGGCTAGGGTTATCTGGAGGTTGTTTTCAGATAAAGCTACAGATGAAGCTCATTTGCGGTCTAATTACTTCGAAATGGATTGGAGCGTTAATACAAGAGAAGAGGAAATGAAACGATTCATGAATAAAACATAACCATAAAGTTCTTCTTTTTTCTTGCAAACCCTTATCAGCTGCAGTGTGTCAGCACAAAATGTACAGAGTTAAAGCCCAGAAGTGGAGGCGGTTTTAGGCCTGAAGGGGGAGAGTGGGAGGGGCTGGCAAAGCTTCGGAACTTCTCTCCAAGACTCCGGAACTTCTTGAGGCGTGTTAGGGTTCGAAATGATCTTTCTCTTGGTTTAGACGTGCCTAATTCTGCCGTGTCAGAGTACCGGAGGGTAGACGTCATCGCAGTGCCTCGGGACACATTTGATGTGAGCCAACACGTGTAAATTTGAGAGGTGGAAACTCAGCACCTACTAGGCTGTTAAAATTGATAATGGTAACAAATTGAAGGACCTCGTAAGCCATATACTGCGTAAGCGTTACCGCAAAGCAATTAACCACGGAAGGTAATTGCTTAAAATGGATTCCACGATCTATCCTGACGGAATGCTTTCAAGCAAGGGCGGTTCTTCGGCTTTCGCAATCAGTGATCATTCAGTCGTTTATAGGAAAAGATTATCTTGAATCGCGCTGAGGTTCACACAGCATGTTTTCAGGGAGGGGAGGAACGATGCGCGCGTCTAAATTAAAGCGTCACAATTCGGTAAAGTAATTACTATGAATCTCGTGTGATAATTACAAATGAAAGGGCCAGAGAGAAAGAGCGGGAGAGAGACAAGCGTCTCGGCAAGTCCTCCTTGGGTGTCTTAACGCTACAGGAAGCTAATGAATCTAACTAAACCTCGGTACACTGCAGGAGATAAACCGAGGAGAGACTCTCCACAAACACCTACATTGAAACGTTTAGTGTAGTAGATTAATGATTTAGAAGGCGATTTCACGCTGAGTTAAGTTTCACAACAGTTCCTCAGTTAGATTGAGATTGCCTTAAAGTAAACCCTGTATACGATGACAGAGGTAAAATACCTGAAACACTCCGAAAACAGACGGCACTTAAAGTTGTTAACTGGCTTGTAGTACCAGAATATTGTACTCTGATCAAGACTTCATTGCTGTACAAAAGTTGTACTCTGATCGGGACTTAAGTGCTGTTCTATAGGCTATAGGGTCTTTGTCTTATTAATAATAACGGCCGGGCAATCTAATAAAGATCGTGACTGGACTGCAGCTGTCTGTGCACTCCCAACCCATTGCTTCAGTACACATCCTGACCATGGGTGGAATCTTCTGGAATACTAATGGGGAGCAGCACTTTGTCATGTTATTACTTCATATAAATGTTTTGGGTTGAACATACAGGTACAGTATACTACATTGAGGTTATTAACATCTAACTGTTTCTGTGACATCTTCAAATACAACATTGCACTAGGTTGACTGTTCTTTGGGAGCTCTTCTCTGTACTTTAAACACAGAAATACATAATTCAACAAACATCTGTGAAGCCAAGTGTGTCCTCCTGTAGTCATACTGTACATCTGAACCTCCTCAGTGTCACAGCAGCTTAGAGAGTGTTTCATGTCCCCAGTACCTGTTGTGCAAAAAGTATTAGTAAACACAACAGGGCTGTATTGTGTCTGAGACAGAACCTACCCCAACCCCCCCCCCCCCCCCCCCCCCCCCCCCCCCCTCCGGCTAGTTTTCTGTCAAGGGGGGGTTGGTGATGAGACCCTGCTTCACGGTGAGTCAGCCCCATCTCCCATGGGGGGGGTGTTTCCACGGCTACATGTGGGTGGGAAGTGGGAGCTGTACCAGAGAAACTTTCACAAACAAAAACAGACATGAACCCTCCAGCACTGTGGGAAAGAGCTGCGTGTGTGTGTGTGAGCGTGCGTGTGTGTGGGAGTGTGTGTAAGCACGTGTGTGACCGTGTGTAAGCACGTGTGTGAGCGTGTGTGTGTGTAAGCGTGGTGTGTGTGTGTGGGCATGTGTGGTCATGCTCCATTCATATTTTCTTTGTCTCTTAGTGACAGGTTAAGCTCAGCAGGCAGTCCCCAGGTAGGCCTGTTTAATCATGATTGATCACTCCATACACACACGCGCACACACTCATCTGAACACTTGTCATCTCCATCCCACTCTGTCTTTGTTGTATGACAGAATCGGCAGAACACTCCTAGTGTTTATGGATCAATGGCTCACTGTGCCCCCCGCTGCCAAGGGAAGGGTGCAGTAGTAGACTGGTAGATGTGCTCCCCTGTGTTTTGGGCCCTCGGTTCCCCGCCCATCCCCCTGCCCCCCCCCCCCCCCCGCCCCCCTCCCTCCAGCTATGCTTTGTGCTCAGCGTGGGAGCCCAGGGAGGCTGATGCCACTGCTGCCAGATAGTGAGGCCCAGCAGTCCTGGTTCTGGGGCCTACAGCTGCCCACAACCGTCTACTTACCCCTTCTCTACAAGACCCGACAGCTGCCAAATAGTGCCCCTTGGCATGGCTCTGTGGCCATGCCAGTGTGTGTTTGTGTCGGCGTGCAGGCTATACGTATGGGTTGTCTGCGCGGCACTGGTTCGCGTACTTACAAGTCTAGTACAGTTTACACTTTATTGTGAAGTTTGCTGGAATTATTTACATAAAAATAAGACTATTTTGGGCCATGCAACACTGCACCTGTGTACACACACACTGACATCCCTGTCTCTTGTTCCTTACTGTCTCTTGTTATCTTACTGTCGCAATGAGCACCAAGTCTCTCCAGCACCACTAGCTGATGTCCCTGAAGCCCATGTGAGGGGCACCACCACCAACCAGCTCAGGCCCGTGTCCGCGCTAGCGTGGCACATGACGTCACTTGGGACTAGCGTAGCCGTCACGTGGACGCACACACTACCCACACCCTACCTGTCCTTCTTTTGAGATTCGTACCCTGGGGAGGGAGGACTCATCCCCACGGCAACACACATTACCATGGTTACCCATTTTAGAAGCCAATTGATGTTATTGATTGCGTTTGGCCTTCCGAGACAACAACCGTTTGTCACGTGACCGACGTCCACCCAAGAGAACCTTCCCAGCTCATCATCCCGTAGGGACTGATCTTAATCTATCATCTAACCCCGAAGCATCACCCCGAAGCATTCACCATGCAATTTCCTTCCTGACAAGCTTCCCCACCCCACCATCACTGCTTGACACGGCTATTGAGATCATACCATGCAAAGAACGATAATCTATATTACAACAACCCCCTCAACACCATACTACTCAGACACATCCATCAGCCCAGTATGGACAAGAGATCAATGGAACCTCAATGGATACCCCCGTCCAGCAGTCCATCCAATATGGCCCTGGCCATGCGTGACATGTCCCTGCATATTACCAGCCTGCCCTCAAAGTCAGGGCACTTCACATGAATTAGCTTTAGCATGTCGCTCCATCGCCATTGCATTGTAATACGTCCTGGGATGGCCTCTTGGCACATTAGCAGTTCTAGCTAACGACCCCATTTTCTACCTCAGGCTGTGACGCATGGCGCTAGGTTGCTAGCGTAGCTAGTGTTAGCTAGTGTTAGCTAGTGTTAGCTGCTATATGCTGTGGGCTGTTACGTCTATCTCTCGTCGTGCGTAGGCTAGCATAGCCTTGCTAGCTGTTATGCGTTACGTAAACTCAGTATATTGCGTGTGGCTGGAGAACATATTTCACTGTGAGGCTGTTCCATCTGCACGTTGCAGTGAGATTTGGGGGGAGATGAATGGCATGCATTGCTGAACGCTTACTGGCCAATCGATCGACCGTCCCATGAGGGAATCTCACCTCTCTGATAAAATGTGTCATGCCTGCTCCTAGCCTTATCAGTGCTCATCTCTTGATGAAAATGCAAACACACACATGTGCGTGCTCGCACACACACCGTTGTAACATCCTGTTCCCACCCACACGATCACTCACACGTTGGTTGACCTCCAACAAAACACAAGCCTAGAGTACAGTATTGCATTAAACAGGGGCTGCTCTTAAAATAAACATGAAAACATTCCTTGGTCCACACACACATGCCCTTCTTACACACTCACAGTCTTCAAACACGGACATCCTCACATGGGAAAGTGTGTGAGAGCACTCTCACAATGCAGGACAATTTCCTAATCGACTGGCCCTCTCACGCTCAATTGTTGTATCTCATTTATCATGCTAGCCAACACACACACACACGTTGCTGTTTGTCACTATTCTTACACATGAGTGAGTGTATATCTAGTGGGTGGGTTACATCAATGACTGTAATTTATCAGCCTGTCCAACCCTCATGCTTTTAATTCCAGCCATGCTCCCTCTGTTTGTATCTTTACCTCATTCCGTGTCCCTCAATTATTTCTTTCAATGCGGTCCTTGAAAGCCTACAAGAACCAAATCACTAATGGCATCCACTCCAATTCCATCATCTTACTTTCATTGTTTTTCATTGACCAGCCTCTCTCCTTTATTCCCTCTTTAGTCTCTCCATTTCTCTAGTCTCACCACGTCCCTTCGTTCTATCATCCTCCCTCCCTCCCTCTCTCTATCCAATCCAACATCCCTCCCTTCCTCTGTCTTGCCCTCTAAGTGACTTGGCTCCAGTCACAGTGACTGATTGGCATGGCACTAATACTGCCGTCTTGACAGACGACTAGAAGCAGACAATACCGGGACGCCGTGGGTGGTGGGAGAGAAGAAGCACGAGAACATCCCTTTCCACCAGCCACCTCTGATAAAATGCCAATTAACCCCAATCTCCGTTTATAGTTAATCTCCTTTCTTTCCCCCCGTCTCTCTCATGCTCTCTCTCTTGTTCTCTCGCT
>CM042862.1:17557061-17587061 GCA_023658055.1 Thaleichthys pacificus | reverse complement strand
AGGAGAGAGGAGAGAGGAGAGAGGAAGAGAAGAGAGAAGAGAGAAGAAGGAGAAGGAAGAGGAGAAGAGAGAAGAGAGCGGAGAGAGGAGAGAGGAGACGAGGATGAAAGAAGAGGAGAGTGGAGAGAGTACAGGATGAATGATTAGCTTCGATCACCATAGGATCCTTCTCCCTCCATCCGATAGAAGAGATGCCGGAGATATCGAGGAGATATCTTGAGGGATATTTCCAGGGATATCTCCGACAGGAATGGCCCTTCCGCTCCACATCTGTGCTATCGTGATCGCAGCCTCTGTAGTCCAGCTGGGGAGGGGATGATAAACAGCATTGTCTAAAGCAGGCGTGGTTTCTCCAGCCTCCATCAATCACGCCCTACCTCCAGCACCCAGCCTCTAGCACCCGGCCCCCCACCCACCCCCAGCCCACACCCAGCACCAGGGACAGGGAGCGACGCCTAACCCCGCAACCAGTACAACAAAGACAGGGAAGAGGCAGAGATAGATGGATGGACAGCGAGAGAGAGGGAGAAAGAAGAAGAGGGAGGGAGGGAGTGGGCGGAAATGTGGCCGAGTCGAGATGAATGACTGCAGCTTCCCAGCCCAAAAGGTTAGAAACAAGCTCTGTGATTGGGCAGGACAGGTGTGCGCTGCTCCTCAAGGCCCCTGAGAGCAGCCAGACGGCAGCTTCAGACAAGCGCATCTCAGGGCTGGAGAAGGAGATATTAGGTTTTGGGTACCTGGAGGTTTTAGGATGGAAGACTGAGAGGAGAAGGTTTTGCTTTTTTCCAAAATACTTTCCACTTTCTCTTGTCCCTTGCATCACTCTTTACATTTACATTTAGTCATTTAGCAGACGCTCTTATCCAGAGCGACTTACAGTAAGTACAGGGACATTCCCCCCGAAGCAAGTAGAGTGAAGTGCCTTGCCCAAGGACACAACGTCATTTGGCTGGGAATCGAACTGGCAACCTTCAGATTACTAGCCCGACTCCCTAACCACTCAGCCATCCGACTCTTTCTCCTTTTGGCAGGCTCAGTTGAAGAGATATGTCTGCATACTGGTCACGTGTGGTGAAAACAAATACTAGCGAAACACATGCCATTTGTTAAAAAAAAGAAGCACAACTCAATGAACTCATCTCGCAGATATGGAAGACATGGAGGATAGATACATGTTTTATTCGACAATCAACACATCCTTATTGAAGTTGAAGCCTGATTTTGCTCTTGCTCTCTCTCTCTCTCTCTCTCTCTCTCTCTCTCTCTCTCTCTCTCGCTCTCTCTCTCTCTCTCTCTCTCTCTCTCTCTCTCTCTCCTCTCTCTCTCTCTCTCTCTCTCTCTCACGAGCTCTCTCGCTCCTACTCTCATCCAGATGTGCCCCTCCCCTCCCCAGCTCCAGTCCTGGCCATGGTGTCCCCGTTCTCCCCCCGGGGAGAGAGTCCCGTGCCTGGCCTGCAGACAGGTCAATCCCCCCTGCTCTCCAGTCTCCCTCCGCCACAGCCAATGAGGCCTGCCGGCCCTGTCAGCGCCACCGCTTACACGCTATTTGGACTCACGATCCCCTTTAGTCACCCCAGGCCCCCCCCCCCCCTTCCCGTACCACACCACCACAAGACTGCAGGATAAACGAGCGGAGAGGAGGAGGGACGGAGGGAGGGATGCAAACGGGGAGAAAACAGGAGAACGAATGGGGGGAAAGTGTACGTGCTGGGAAAGAGATGAAAGGAGAAGGACGACGTTTAGGGTTCTGCTTGTTCCTCCAGCTGAGGAGCTCTCCAGAGCTCCCCGCCTCGGATAATCATCTCCCTCTTTGTTTTCTCTTCTGTGCCGGCTGTGTTTCTTCCCGTGGCGAGCCGATGGCGCATAACGATAAGAAGATTACCGAGACCGGGGAGAGATTGGAGAGGAGTCTGGAAGGATGGTAGGGATGGAGGGAAGGAGGAAGAGGAGGAGGAGAGGGGGAGGAGAGCTGATGGGTGCGAGGGGGGGAGCTGCTTAGCGAGAGAGAGGGCACGGCTTCAGCCAGTGATAGTGCTCGGTACCGAGTTCGCTCCAACAAATCGCGACAAGTTAGTCGTTGATTTTCTGTCACTGCGGGTCTGGCACGGCGTCAATCTACCCAGGCCTTGCCCATTACCAGGCCTGGTGGAGAGGAAAGGAGGACCAGCTCTGGACTGGACTGCATGTCCTGGACGCATGGACAGACACTCACATGCACTGGTACACAGACTCTTTCTCTCTATTACACGCACACACACACACAGACCCACGCACACACCAAATTACGGTCCTAAATGTACACTGTCAGAAGTTCCTGAATCCAAAGTTGTGTCATGTACTCAGGAGGAGGGATAAGCCTCAAGTGAAGACATCTTCTAGAGAAATCTTAGCTGCTCATTAGGATTTTGTCAACCAAGCTGTACAGTGTGCTGTAAAAAAACAAATTGTACTGCAGTAAAAGGCTGACATTTGGTTGCCCTGAGTGGGTTGGTGACGCCACGGATGCCGTGGCGACGGAGATCTGTCGCTAGGTCTCAGGGACAATGCAACAACAGACGAGAGGTTGTTTTTGTACCATAGAATTCGGCTCTGTTCTCCCGTTCTCTCTGTCTCGCTCTCTGTCCCTCTTTGCCATCGAGGTCTCTCGCTCCCTCGCTCTCTCTTTTTCCCCTCTCTCTCCCTACACTGCATCGGGGTGTGGTGTGGGGTTCTAAGTGATGTCACACTCAATAACAGGTTTTGTCTCCCACACACACACATACACTACGTACACCCGCACACACACACAACCATACATCGTGTTGATTCCTATCGGTTTTCAGCATGGGCATATTGCTCTTCCACTTGATTGCGCAATTTGAGCTTAGATTTTACTAGACTATAAAACGGTTGTAAAAGAGAGCAGATGAGAGGCATACTTTGGCCAACTATGGGAGGGGAGTTTGCATCCCCTGCGCATGTGAGAGCCATGCATTGGGTTAGCCAATAGCGTCGCAGAAGGCAATAACGAGAGGCGATGGGAGAGATAGATGTTAATTGTGTTCAGACAGTGATGAAAACCAAAGGGTAGAAGTTTAACATAGTTACAGATGCTATTCGTGTGCGTTGCTGAATACTAAACCACCAGACCAACAAACATATACAAACCCAAAGTTGTTGTGGTAAAAGAAATGAAGAATACCTGTGCCTCGTTTGTGGTGTTCTTACTGACACTCCATGGGGACTAAAACCCAACCTTGAGCCAACACACAACCTCCCCAACAACGGTATTGCTGTATTCGAATTGTTTGTCTGTGGGGGGTGGGGGGGGGGTGTGTGTTCATGTGTGTGTACTGTTTGTATTTGTGTATTTTATGTGTGTGCATGGGGTAAGGTTTGCGTGTGCCAATGTGTGTGTGTGTGTGTGTCTAGAGCATTCCGGCTGGACCTGAGCCTAAGGAGCATCAGTGCTTAAATGTAGTTTACAAAGCCTGGCCTTCAGAGCCATTCACCTGCCTGCAACTGGGAGGCCTGCTCCCATAGCGGAGCCGTAATGGTGGTGCACTCGCCTGACTTCCTCCCTCCCGCTTCCATTCATCAAACCTCAGAGGAACGACAGCAGTGTGCAGGATATTCACATCCTTCTGAATTCCAATATGTCACTAGTCCACCCTCCCTCCTCTATCCCTCCCTCCCTCTATCCCTCCTCCATCCTTCCCTCCTCCATCCTTCCCTCCTCCATCCCTCCTCCTCCATCCCTCCTCCATCCCTCCCCTCCTCCATCCCTCCCTCCATCCCTCCCTCCCTCCTCCCTCCCTCCCTCCCTCCCTCCCTCCATCCCTCCCTCCCTCCCTCCCTCCCTCCCTCCTCCATCCCTCCCTCCCTCCCTCCCTCCCTCCCTCCCTCCCTACCTACCTACCTACCTACCTACCTACCTACCTCCCTCCTCCCTCCCTCCCTCCCTCCCTCCCTCCCTCCCTCCCTCCCTCCCTCCATCCCTCTCTCCTCCATCCCTCCCTCCTCCATCGCTCCCTCCCTCCTCTATCCCTCCCTCTATCCCTCCCTCCTCCCTCCCTCCCTCCCTCCTCCATCGCTCCCTCCCTCCTCTATCCCTCCTCCATCCCTCCCTCCTCTATCCCTTCCTCCTCCATCCTTCCCTCCTCCATCTCCATCCTCCCTCCATCCATCCCTCCTCCATCCCTCCCTCCTCCATCCCTCCCTCCCTCCTCCATCCCTCCCTCCTCTATCCCTCCCTCCTCCCTCCATCCCTCCCTCCTCCATCCCTCCCTCCTCCATCCCTCCGTCTTTCCATCCCCCCGTCCCTTCCGACTTCTTGTTGGCTTGCCGTTGCACACTGACTGATGAACAGATCAGACCAGCGGTTGCAGCTGTCAGTGAGTGAGTCACTGTCCAAGGCCTCGACGTTATCGAACAGCAGAGACCACTCAGGGTCTCACTGACAGACACAGAGTGACGGACAGCATCTCCCGTGGGACCAGGGCACGACAGGAAGGCAGGTACCCACAGCGGATGACACGCGCCTGGATGTACACCACCGCAGGCATCGCTGACAATGGAGACGTGTGGAAGCTGCAGTCAGCACTGTGTCATCAAGTTGGACGTGAACGAAAGTTATGAAAAAATAAGAAAAGTCATACATTTGTTCTCGAACATGTACTTTCGAACATGGCGCAGACCAGAGTCAATCTCGGCATTGTAAAAAGGGACCCAGCAGGTTCAGGTTGGGAGGCAATATCTAAATCTGTATTCATAGACATGGACATCTCTCTTTCTCTCTCTCTCTCTCTCTCTCTCTCTCTCTCTCTCCTCTCTCTCTCTCTCTCTCTCTCTCTCTTCTCTCTCTCTTCTCTCTCTCTCTCTCTCTCTCTCTCTCTCTTCTCTCTCTGTCTTTCTCTCTCTTTCTCTCTCTACCTCTCTCTGTCCTTCGGTCTCTCTCTCTCCCTCTCTCTCCCTCTCTCTTTCAATCTCAATTTCTATCTCTCTGCTGCACTTCCAGGTCGACCAAGTCACGCAGGAGATCCAGTAAACTGAGTTTAACTCTACTTGGCACATTCATCATTTCCAATGCCAACCAGAGCCAAATCGTTCCATCAAAGGAGATGATACATTTTTAATGACGCCGTGAGGCAGGTTTTTGGAGATCATTGTGCTGGAGATGATGAGGCTGGCGCTGGCGGAACAAACAAACACGGAGAACTCTCCCAGGAGCCGGTGGAGCGGGGCGGCAGCGACGATGTGGGACGCGGTTTCAACACGGGGGGGTGGGGGTGTGGGGGGGGTGGGAGGGGGGTGGGGGGGTGTGGGGGGGGTGGTAGTTAAGCAATAAACACTGAAACCGTTCGAGCACAGATGCACGGGATGTCGGTGCCTTGGAGTGGAGATGTTCAACACAACGTGGAAGAAACCTGGGTATTGTGCAGCTGAGGCAGATGGGTCTCCGGGCACTTTCACTGAGGCCTGGCCTCATGCACTGTAACAAACATCAGACCACAACACACAGCGTGTTGTCCTATTGTTACAAGTAGCTGGCAGGGTTTCTTCAAGGACAATGACAGTGACACTAAAAGACCCACTAAAAGATGATAAATGTCAATCCATTGTAGTATCAGATTGAACCCAAACAATTCCAGTAGTAGGCTCTCGGTTTACCTTGAACATATAACGTAACTCTAAAATACTACACTGCGGCCTGAAAAGTCAATGAGCATCCTCTTTCACTCATTGGCTTTCTGAGGCTTACTTCCAGTATTCAGTGACATTCAATAGCAGGGATTTGGGCAGAGTGTAAACACAGCCTTTAGAAGGCACATCCAAAGTCATCACACACAGACGCTTACACTGTGAAGCTTTGCTGCAAGGCTGCTTCCTTAACACTCACACTCACTCACACACACACACTGTACCAGATACAACACCTCTAAGGGATCTCTCCCACCAAAGCAGCCAGAGAAACATACAAGTCAAATTCTTTGTTATTGTCAACACAGACATACCAGCAGCATACTATTAGAGCCAAAGACCAGATACGCATTCTAACAGAAACCAGATATTACAGGTAAATACTATACTAGCCAGTGCACCAGCATGTTATGAACATGACGACTATCTGCTGCTAATTTATGTTCATGGTCCTTTCCCTCTCCGTGTTTTCAGTAATTTTGACTCAGGTAGACATGTAATAAGGCTCACATAAAGCTGTAATACTTGAGAGGTGATCTGTTTATGAGACACTTCTACAACCCATCCACATTGTCGGAGCGGTGCCCTCAGGATTTATGATATCCATGTGTGCGTGTTCGGCTCCATATATCTCCTCCCTTTGGCATAACCTTCAAACGAGGGTCTTTGTCAATCAATGTCTCTGATGACTGGGACAAACAAGGCTGGCTGGACTGATTGAGTTTCTACCCCCAAGATCGATGGGATCTACCACGCTCAGCCCCTGCCCCGTTCGGCCTCTGCCCCCCACCCATGCCCCTGTCCTGGACCTGCCTCCATCCCTGTGCCCACCCCTGCCCAGTCACCACTCCTCTTCCTGTTCCTAACCACTGTGTTCCCCTGCCCCCCTCACCCCTGCCCCCTGCCCCTCTCTTCTTCACAATCATCAAAGTTTGTAAACACCTCTCAGCCCAACCAGCCAGCCAACCAGCCAGCACCAGCCAACCAGCCAGCAGCCAGCCACCACCCACACACCCGCCCACCCAGTCAGCCAGCCAACCACCTAGCCAATAAGCCACTCACCGAGCCAGCCAGTCAGTCAGCCGGCCAGCCACACACCCACTCACCCAGCCAGCCAGCCAGATAACGAGCCAGTCGGCACTGCTGCGCTGTGGTAAATCATAGCGCTGCGGCCCCTCGCGCTCCAGTAGCTCGCCCTTCCACAGGCTGCCTGTGTCATTGGGGCTCCGGATCATAGATCCAGAGGGGAGCTCGGGTATCGCTGTCTTCCCTCCCGCTCACCTCTCTGGGAGGACAGCCCGATCTGCCCGGGTGGGGCCGTGCCCTCTGCACCAGCCCACACACCCAGATCAGAGATACAGGGAGAGGCTGGATAGCTGAATGAACGAGCACAAATGTTGGTAATGGAGACCACTTGTTTTGACTGTGAAAAGAGGACAGCTGTTTTAGAAAGCTTTAAAAGATGATTTTGTCGGCGTGACTGGCAGCCATGTTATTAGGGTTCTGCTACTACGTATAGCTCACCACCCTCACCTTAAACACAGCCTCAAGTGAAAGCTAGTTATTTGTCGTATTTTAGCGCTGCTGTTGCGCTCCGGTTCTTAAAAATCAACATGGCCAGTCACACCCAGCCAACAAATCAACTACCACCCACCAGTCATCCAGCCAGCTCCCATCCACCAGGCATCCAGCCACTCATCCAGCCAGCCAGATCACGTCAACCAGCCAGTCGAGCAGCCATTCATCCGCCCCACCCCCCACCCTCCCTCCCTCGCTCTGACCCGTGTCAGCCTCTGGCAGCTCCCCAGCCGGCTGCTGTCAATATCCACCCAAAACATCCTCTCCCTCGTTTGACCACAGTGTGCTAGAAGCTACTGCCCATGCCGGCTGCCTCCACCGAAAACAAAAATAGCAACGCTTACAAATCAACTCCTTCCCCTTCCCCCGTGTTCAAAGACAGACTCCGCACCCGTTATCGCCTCGGCGTCGACTGACCGCTCCCCCTCTCGCGCCAGGTGATCCGTTCGGACCGCTCCGCCTGCTCTCTCACCCGTTACCCTCGCCCCTTAGCACACGGGCCTCCCCCCCGTCCCCCGTCCCCCGTCCCCAGTCCCACCCCTGCCCGTCCCCATCCCTGAGCACTCACCTGGAGTTGGTCATGTCGGTCTGGCGCCCTTGGCTCTTCTCCAGGCCCAGCTTGGTGAAGATGCCCACCAGCACCATGATGGCCACCACCCCACAGATGATGTACACGATCATGTGGGTGCGATCCCGGTCCGGCTCCTCCTGAACCTCGGTGACGGGCGCGACGGGCTTGCCGGTGTTGGCCCAGACGGGCGTGTCGTAGTTGGAGCACGCCATCTGATCCAGGCTGTGAACTTTGAACTGGCAGCAGAAGCGGTAGAAGCAGGAGCCGCAGCAGAACATGTAGATGCCGGCGTTGCAGTTGAAGGGCGGGTCCCACTGGCCCATCACGTCGTAGTAACCTCGGCAACGGCTGCCTAGCGAGGGTATGGTCTGGTCCTCCACGTCGGCGGCGCCAGGTGTGGCCAGCGTCACCTCCGGGGTGATAGAGGGCGCTGCCGTCTGGTTTGTGTCCTGAGCGTTTGCCCACGGGCCCCCAGAGTTCTGGCCCAGAGACGTGAGGCCCAGCAGGAGGCTGAGGGCCAGACAGACCAGGACAGGGCGGACGGCCATGTTGGCTGTTGTGTCAATGTTGTTGTTGTGGTGGTTAGAGGTTGTTTTTCCGTTTTCTCAGTCAGTCTGCAATCCTTGGCAAGCAAATACTGTGTCAAGAATATTGGCTTGTCTTTTGCTTGGCAAATAATACTGCCGCTCCAAAAAATGTATATTTTCACAATTGAGATTTAAGAAGAGCGGGGAAGCTTTTTGGATTAGGCTATATTCATAGCAACTGCCTGTAAAAAGAAAGAGCATTCAATTACCATTCTGGGACCTATTAGAGCCCCGAGTCACTGGAAGCTCCGCCGAGTGCAGAAATAAATTGCCATCAAGGGGGCGATGAGCAAGCAGGGGAAACAAATCAATCTCAGATCTCACCATGCTTCTGGGGAACGATCCCCCAGTGGTTCAGTCCAAGGTAAAAACACACACTGTCCTTGGCATGGCTGAGAAGAACGACACACTGCCAAACGCACCTCGTTTACCTTCTCCACACCAGCTTTGAAGCGAGAGGAAATCCAGGAATGAGCAGTGACCCTCCTGTTTAGGAGGTGACACCAAGGGATGAACCTGCCGCAGGCATTTTTATAAACATTCCCCACCCCCACCCCCCACCCCCGTGGACAGGGTGTAATAATCCTCGAAATGAGAGATCTGGGCTCCTGACAGTGCCGGCCGCAGCAGCAGATTCACCGAGCTGAGATCAGGTGAGGAACGTCTTTGTTCAGGAAAGACAGTGACAGAAAGACACGCAGGCGGTGTATTCGCTGATAAATGCCCTGTCAAGCACCAATCAATGCTGATGTCGCTGAAACTGCCGACCACTGGTGCTTGGGAGTAATCCACTGGTCGTAATCTTGAAATAATAATATGAGAGTCGTTGCCTGCCGTCCGCCTTGGTTCAGATTAACTGGCCTCCCTCCACCTCTGACTCTCCAGAAGAATGTTCAGCTGACGCTTTTTTATTTTTGTTGTGGGCATCTTTTCTCCTCCTTCCGGAACACAATGTTTTTTATTTATTCTTTTTTTCAGGTGTGTTCTTAACGCCTAGTTCTTAATGCTCAGACGGAACAACACTCAATATTCAGTTGGAGATAATATATCTGCTGTCTGTTGTCTCGAATGAAAGCTCAGCCTGTAGTTGTTGATATTATCCCGTGAGACTCTGGGTGACCAACAGAAATCCCACGCCGATTAGAGTCCAAAAGGAGTCCCTCCGCACCTGGGGCAATTTCTCTCATTCACACCCAGACACACTCACACGTGTAGACACGCACGCCCTACACAATCAAAAGCACTGGCAACACCGTTCCGTCACTGTCAGTTCAGCTTTCTCGGTTGAGAAAGACGGTGTCCAGTCACTCTGTGAGGTGGTGTGGGTGGGGGTGGGGTGGGTGGGTGGGAGCTGTCCACTCAGTTTAACATCCAGCCTGCGTTAGAGGGAGGGGGGGGGGGGGGGGGTCTGTGGGTTGACGACCAGCACACCTCTGCTGCCTGTGTCGGGGGCTACTGGAGCCTTACAAGTGCTACCTGTAAACACATTAGGATTTAGGGTTAGAGGGTAACAACGTGCTGAAATGAATGTTCCTACCCAGGGAGAGCCTAGCAGATCCTCTCTGTCCTGTCTGATCTTAACTCAGGAGCGAGCCAGCTGGCGATAATTACATATCTGTGTACGCTTGCCCCACTTCTTCAACATAAGAAGCTCTAAGGGATTTTTTTACCCATCAGCCCCTTTCTTGTTTCGTTTGAGGTTTTTTGGGTTCTTTGTTTACTCTGTCTGTCTGCTCCCCTTATCCTTGTTTCACTCGTCTGGCTCTCTTTTCTCTTCTCTCTCCCTCTCTCCTTCTCTCTCTCTCTCTCTCTCTCTCTCAACTTACCTTTTTTCTCTCTCTCTGTCTCTCTGCCAGCCTCAACTGCGAAGCAGATAACTGTGGCGTCGCTGGGAGAGACACAAGGTGCTACAGTGCCTGTGGAATGCGGTCCATGCCTTCAACACACCCCAGGCTCCCCAACCTGCTCCAACCCAAATGGAAACAAAGCAACAACCAGTGGCAATGGTAGTGGGGGAAAAATCCTGTTTTCAAGAAGCCTCCGAAACATAGGACTGCAGCCAAGCTGTTTTGTTTTTGTGATCTTTTAAAAAATGTCCGTTTGCATCAATGCCTATTTTTTTTCTTCTATTGAGCAAAAAAAGAGAAAAACATTAATATGCAACAGTTTTTGTAAATGCTGCACATTAATGCCGTGGTCCAATTGTTATGCAAGGGACAGTCGTTTCCCAAATGCAGCTTCTATGAAAACAGGCATAATTTGATATATATGTATAGGAATTTTAGATATATATCATATGTATGTGTTTTCTCGGATGCTCTTTGCTTGTGGAATGCTCCAACAGAGATTGGACGAGACAGGATAACCAGAAGCAATAGATTGCTTTTTTTAATTCCATCAACTCCTCTTTGTTTGTCTTCAGAAGTGTATTCCTCTCTGCCTGTTTGTGTTCCCTCTCTCAGAGAGCGCCTGTATCCCGTCCTTCGTGGATGCTGCACTACTGTACACTGGCAGGACTAAATGTTAATCTCTCACACGCTCACTCTCCCTCTCCTCCCTCTTTCGCTCTCTCCTCCCTCTCTCACTCACTCGCTCGTTTGCTCTCCTCCCTCTCCCTCGCTCTCTCTCGTGAGCGAATGAGCGCACCTCTCTGGCTAACTCCCCCCATTCCCCTTTTCTCTCTCTCTCTCTCTCTCTCCCTCCCTCCCCTCCCTCTCCCGCCCGCCCTCTCTCTCTTTCTGTCACTGACACCCTCCTCCCTCTGTGCTGTTTTTGTATTCTCCCTCCTCTCTCTCCGTCCCGCTCTTCCTGTCCTCTCTTCTGTTTTACCCCCGTCTTCTTTTACCTCCCGTCTGTCTAACCTTTTCTGTTTACCGTGCCAGCCTACCACCGCTATCCCTATCCATTTTCATCCCATTAGCTTTCTCCCTCTCTCCTTCTCTCTCTCTGTCTGTCTGTCTCGTTTTCTCTGTCTCTCCCTCTCTTTTTCTTTCTCTCTCTGTGTTTCTCTTTTTTCTCTTTTCTCTCTCTCTCTCTCTCTCTCTCTCTCTCTCTCTCTCTCTCTCTCTCTCTCTCTCTCTCTCTCTCTCTCTCTCTCTCTGTCTCTCTCTCTCTCTCGCCCACCCCCCCTCCCTCCCTCCCTCCCTCCCTCCTTAAACCCCCTTCGGTTCAACAGATGAGTGCAATGGTGCTGACGGAGGAAACTGGCCGCAAAGTGTGTGTTTGTGTGCGAGTGTGTTTGTGCGCGAGTGTGTGTGAGTGTTTGAGAGTGTGAGTGCATAGTGTGTGTAAGCGTGTGTGTGTGCAACGTGTACAAGTGTGTAAGAGTGTGAGTGTGTGTGTGTGTGCGTGATTGCGTTAATGCCTCAGAACCTTCTGGTCTTTGTGTGAGCGTGCCTGTAACGTGTGATGCAGTCTAGAAGGTTTTGATATAGAGGGAGCGAGAGACAGGGAGAGAGAGAGAGAGAGAGAGAGAGAGAGAGAGAGAGAGAGAGAGAGAGAGAGAGAGAGAGAGAGAGGGAGAGAGAGAGAGACAGGGAGAGAGAGAGAGAGAGAGAGAGAGAGAGAGAGAGAGAGAATAAAGGAGCATAGAGTACGTCAGAGGGGGTAAGGGAACATAACATTGACCGCTAAATAGGGAGGCTTTACTCGAGTGGAGCGAAGGAGGGAGAGGGATTGTTCAAGAAGGAGGGAGGGAAAGGAAGATTAAGGAAGGTTGAACAGATGAGTGGAAAGAGGAAAGGAAAGGTGGATGAAGGGAGGACAGGTGGGGGGGAAAGGAAAAGAGAAAATAAAAGACATAACCCAGGGAAGGAAAGGAGGAAACCCAGCAAGAAGATGAGAGTTTCAGCAAGAAGGACAAATGGGAAATCCAAAGGACAGAAAGAGTGGAGCGAGAGAAAGACAAAATGTTTAGAATTTTGAATCATTTCTGATTTAATGTTGAACTAGATTTGGGAGAAGTGCCTTTGGGTCTCAGTGTGTACCAGGCAAATCTGCATGCTCATCAGAATACACGGCAAAAAAAAGGGGGCTGCTAAATATTTCATTCTATTTCAAAGCAATTGACATTACACTCCTGTTGAATATTCAGTTTTGTGTTAACTTCTCTCTCTCTCTCTCTTTTGCCAGAGACAAAAGTCTTTTGTTTGACTTCTCTGCCTCTCCTGTTTCATTTTACTTTTTCAGTTTCATTCTTTTATCTCAGTCGTCTACCCCCTTCTCGCTCTCAGGAACTGAGCAACTGTTCTTCCATTACTATCCTTCTCCCTCTGTCTTCCTCTGTCTCCCCTGTCTCACCCTGTCTCTCCTGTCTCACCCTGTTTCACCCTGTCTCACCCTGTCTCACCCTGTCTCCCCTGTCTCACCCTGTCTCTCCTGTCTCACCCTGTCTCTCCTGTCTCCCCTGTCTCACCCTGTCTCACCCTGTCTCTCCTGTCTCCCCTGTCTCACCCTGTCTCTCCTGTCTCACCCTGTCTCTCCTGTCTCACCCTGTCTCACCCTGTTTCACCCTGTCTCACCCTGTCTCACCCTGTCTCACCCTGTCTCCCCTGTCTCACCCTGTCTCTCCTGTCTCACCCTGTCTCACCCTGTCTCACCCTGTCTCTCCTGTCTCCCTGTCTCACCTGTCTCTCCTGTCTCTCTCACCCTGTCTCTCCTGTCTCACCCTGTCTCTCCTGTCTCACCCTGTCTCACCCTGTCTCACCCTGTTTCACCCTGTCTCACCCTGTCTCTCCTGTCTCACCCTGTTTCACCTTGTCTCACCCTGTCTCACCCTGTCTCCCCTGTCTCACCCTGTCTTTCTTGTCTCACCCTGTCTCACCCTGTCTCACCCTGTCTCACCCTGTCTCTCCTGTCTCCCCTGTCTCACCCTGTCTCTCCTGTCTCACCCTGTCTCTCCTGTCTCACCCTGTCTCACCCTGTCTCTCCTGTCTCTCCTGTCTCACCCTGTCTCACCCTGTCTCACCCTGTCTCTCCTGTCTCACCCTGTCTCACCCTGTCTCTCCTGTCTCTCCTGTCTCACCCTGTCTCACCCTGTCTCACCCTGTCTCTCCTGTCTCACCCTGTCTCACCCTGTCTCACCCTGTCTCCCCTGTCTCACCCTGTCTCCCTTTCTCTCCTTCTGTTTCCCTCTCTCTCCTTCTATCTCGTTCTGTCCAACTCTCTCCTGCTCAAATTCCCTTTGAGTTTTTGGCAATTTGCATACTGATGTGCACACACTACACTTAAGCACACACATAGACACACATATCCCTCACATATCCCTCACATATCCAGTATTCATGCCTAAATCTTCTCCTCCATCTCTTATTTCCATCATTCCCTGGGATAATATCAAAAGGTTCCACAGTAGTGGCATTTTTCAGCAAAGTTGCTGTTCTGTGAAATATTGCGCTCACTATAAAGAGATATTGGCTTATTGACAAATATAGAGGACACTGTTCACAACATGGAGCACTCAGTTTTCCCCATTAGAGTCCGGCAGGGAGGAATGGAGGGAGATGGAGTAAAGGAAGGAAGGAGGGAGGGGGGGGGGGGGGTGTGAGGAAGGAGGGAGAGAGGGATGAGATGGATGGAGCAGCAGAATGAGGGGATGATAGGAAGCCTCTCCAGGGAGAAATAGAGGGCAGAGAGGGTAGCAGCTAGATGAGAGTTCTGTCTTTAATCATTTTACTCTTCCATCCGCCAGGCTGCACTCATCGCTTACCTTCCTCTTAGAGAGGGATATGCCAACGTCCTGCTTTTACCTTCCTCTTAGAAGAGGATAGCTCGGTTGTATCAAGTTTTTCTATCATGTCAGGCGTGCTTTGTGTGTGCTGTGAGTGTGCTGTGTGTGTGCTGTGTGTGTGCTGTGTGTGTGCTGTGTGTGTGCTGTGAGTGTGCTGTGTGTGTGCTGTGAGTGTGCTGTGAGTGTGCTGTGTGTGTGCTGTGTGTGTGCTGTGAGTGTGCTGTGAGTGTGCTGTGAGTGTGCTGTGTGTGTGCTGTGAGTGTGCTGTGTGTGTGATCTGCTTTGTCCTGGTGCTCCAGTTGTCTGGCTGGGAGAAGCTCCCCTGTTGATTCAGTGACTGGGGAACAAACTGGCGGTCGCCATGACACTGCCCATCTTCTGTCCTCTCTCCTATCTCCGCCTCTCTAACTCCACCCCTCTCGTCCCGCTGAATAAAAGATGAAGGAGTAAACGTGCGGCGTGTTTACTCAAAGCCGACCCCATCCCTTTTCTCCATCCCTCGCTCTTTAGTTCTCTCACCCACCGGGAAGCCTGTAGCCTGCATTCATTACAGCCGTATACATTCCCCTCCCTCTCTACGACTCCCCCCCTCCCCGCCCCCTCCCTGCCCCCTCCCCCCACCCATGCACCTCTCCTATTCCCTCCCTCCTAGCTCTACCCCTCTTACCCCCCACGCCCAACACCACCGCCACCCACCCTCCATGCCCCCTTCCCTCTACCCCCCCCCCCGTCTTTCTCCAGCATCTCCTGCAGTCCAGCAGTCAGTAACTGTCACTCACTATAGATTAGTTTGGGCTCTGGTCTCCTCGATGGAGGGAAAGGAGGGGGAAAAAAACAGACAAGGAGGGAAAAAAAGAGCGGAAAGGAGAAAGACAGGGAGTGATAGAGGGTAGACAGAGCCCGGGGAAGGAGGACAGAGAGAAACAGAGAGAGAGACGAGGGCTGGTCTTCTATAGAGCTGTAATGACCCTGCCACGGGTGTGTCTGTGTATATATATATATATATATATATACACGGTAGATAACCAATCAAGAACCACATATTCCTGTCTGGACGGCCCCTGCAGTTCCTTTGAGGGAGTTGTGGGAGTTTATTGCCACCTAAAATACTGGCGTCTCCGAGCTTTGATGAATGTCTCTGGCTTCTGTAGCAATTCTCTTGATCGGCCCCGTTAAGTACCGACGCGCGCGGGCGCCCCCAACGCCTGCGTCCTTGACTGCAGGGTCAGTCCCCGCACAGCCACCATTGATCTGCCGCGACGCTCCGCCGCCGCGCTGCCGGGCCTTCAGAGGAGATCTCTACAAGATGAATGGAAAACCTGAGCGGCCACAAATGAGGGGTGTGTGTGTGTGTGCGGTTGTGGACATTGAACCACATCATGCATGATTCAGTCCCAGACACCAGGCGAGGGATGCGACACGCTGCCCACGTTCGTCACCGTTGTTTCTTCCACGCTCGGATTGGGAGAAACAGTAGTGACAACGTACGTTTTATGACAATTTGATGACAAGTTGTGTACAACTTTCTGGGACGTACAACCGCTGTTTGCTGGTTTTCTTCCTGTTATTCTTTTGGAGCAAGATCGTTTCTGTCTGAAACATGTTAACGTCGTGTCAGCAGTTACTGTGGTAGGTATGAAACTGTCAACAGGAAATGACAACAATGCTTACAGAGCAGATCAGTTTCAGAGCAAAATATCAAACAGGGAAAGAGACTTGTCAAACAGCCATCCCAGTGCATGCATGTTTGTGTGTGTGTGTGTGTGTGCATTTGCACACACCTGTGTGAGAGGTTACATCCTGTTTGTTTCACCCTCCTTCTCAGTCCCACCTTTGGGATCTTCTCAACAGGAGGGCTTTGGCAGTGCTAGACAAAGTCTCTCAAACTAATGAATTGAGATTTAATTCCTTTGATAAATCTTTCACCACTGGATAAATCACTTCAACCGACTCATTGCCAGCGCAGGAATGTGTTTCAGGACAGCATCATTGCTCTTCGACTGCCTGGCCCGGCTCGGCCCACTTCCATCTGAGAGAGAAGGCCTGGAGCTGGAAGCAACCCAGAAGCTCCCTGACAGCCCAGACAGACGGTTGTTATGACCAAATTCACCAACCAAAGGTCCAAGCCTTCCTACGGTTCTAAGACAATGCAGGTTGAAAAGTCTATTGCACATCTCCTGTTTCTTCTTTGTAACATATATTGAGGCAAACAACCTTGAAGTGGGAGCATGAGACTTAATACTTCAGTCTAATTCTGACTTTGTAGAAAAAAAGGCTTTTTTTAATAATAAACCTTTTTATCCTCCTGTGTCTGCTGCTTCACTCTGGCCTCTTTTACCCTGCGTGTTCCACCAAACCTGATAGGTTTAGCCTGCGTTCCACCAAACCTGATAGGTTTACCCCTTGCATCCCCTCCACCTCTATGTCCCTCTGTGGAGCTTGAATGCTGTTGGGTGGATAATCCTCTCCCTGTGGGGGTTGGGGGTGGGGGGGGGGGGGATCTATCAGTCTCTCCCTGGGAGAGAGCTCTGTCAGCCTGGGTAACCCAACCCTGTCTCTCCCTGCCCCACAACCGCACAGGCTCCGAGGCCTCACCCCACAGAGGGGCCAAGGTGGCACGAGAGATAGAGAGGGACACAAAGCAGGGAAGGACAGACTGAAAGCAAGCTAGAGAGATAGAGTGATGAGGCAGAAAGAGAGGGTGGGGGGTAAAGGTAAATGGAGAGGGTTGCTGAGCGATGAGCTTGCGTGTATGGCTCTTTGCGATGGACCTCCCTTTCACTATCCTCTTTCCTCTCTCTCTCCCTCCTCGCCCCCTCCCTCCCTTCCTCTCCCCCTCTCCCCCTCTCCCCCTCTCCCCCTTCCTCCCTCATGGCCCTGGTGGCCAACCCAGGGCCAGTGAAGTGCTGTGACGCAGAACGGGGTCATGACTCTCTGTAACCCCTGCCGCAACAGGACAACACCAGAAATGAGCATGGTTCAATTTGTGCGTGCGTGTCTCTGTATGTGTGTGTGCGCACATGTGTACGTACATACTTCATGCATACATGTCATCTGCCCCGAGCAAACAGTTGCTGTGTCTACGCGCACATCGTTACAGACATCAATTCGGGGTCAATGTGTTTAAGTGTAATATTTAATTTGTAACCATCTGCTTGCGTGCTCCGTACACATTCACGTGTGAGAGCCTTCTGAGAGCAGTATTCAGCGGCGTGCGGGAAAGTGTGATTGGGCCTGTCTGGATCAGTCTATTTAGAAACCTGTTCGTGTTCTAATCGAGAGCTTGGCAGTGTTCTGAGCCTGCGTCTGTCTTAAGACGCTTGATGACTCACATCACACAGTGGGCTGGTGACATCACACATCACACACTGTCTCTGTTTTACTCCAGGAATTGTCCCAGTTTAACACAGCTCTGACCTAGCCTGATTGGTTCTGTAGACATGCCTTATGGCATGCCACACATTAACAGTATGGAATTCCATCACGGATATCACAGTCCATCATCTGCTCCAACGACAAAGCCCTGAATTGTAATTTTAACAGTTTATGACTCATCAAAAGACCGGCTTGTCTTTTTAGCTAATAAGAGTGACAGAAGATGTTTGATCAAAGAAATAATATGGAGACGACCAACGTGTTCACTAACACATACAATCACACACAGGCTTATGAAGGTCCATACATTTGCTGTACTCTGGTAATCCTACAACTTTTAACTTTCTCTCTGCGTTAAAGTGATGTTTTAATTTTGGGGAATTTTTCTTCCTGATGGTTTCCTCTCCTGCTTTGATCTTTGAAATATTCATAATTAGGCCAAATAATTTATTGAGACTATTGCAATATTCATTCCCAGAAAGAAAACGACCATTTATTATTCAATTGAACTGCCATATGCATTGGTTTGGAAAGTGTGGAACATGTTAAGTGATACTGTTGTATGGTCAGATGATTATTTACAAACGGTCTGTCGAGACACAAACAATTCAGTTGCATGAGCAAGGACATGAGACCTACATTTAATCTTAGAGACTGGCTCACAGAAAATCGACAGACAAAAATTGTAGATCAACAAATTACTTTGTGAAATGATCATGAATGAATGAATTATTCTGAAGTGATATCATGAATCTTTTAAAACAGCCCCTTTAATCTCCTTGATTTCCAATTTTAGATTGTTTGATGTTTAAACTTGTAGGGTAACGGTATAGCCTCTATACTGCACATCCCAACTGAAGTGTACTGACCTGTCAGCCAACCACCCCGACCTCCACTGACCCCGGAACCATACCATCTCACCTCCGACCCCTCTGAACTATAGCCTCCACTTCATGCACACTCACACCACAAATATCAGGTTCCGCTGTTGTCACGGCAGCCGCCGAGGCAGCAGGAAGAGTGTGATCAAACGCTATCTTTCTCCGCACAGGGGGGGGGGTGGTCGTCTATGTCACAGGAGACGCAGGTGTCTCTTCCTGCGCTGTACGTGGAACACGAACGAGGTTTCAGATGACCAGAAACAACCTCTCTGCTGCGGGAGGGGTCACACCTAGTCAGGTCCCCCCCCACACACACACACACACCTAGGTGGGTCACACACACACACACACACACCCTCCAGGTATCTCTGGTTCAAGTGTAGGGCTGCTTAGGGTCACAGGTGCTGAGGGGAGGGTGAGGATGAAGATGAACTGGGATGGGATGGGAGATTGGATATACACACACTAATACAAGAGGATTACACAAAACGTACACACTAATACAAGCTTATTACACGATTCACGCACACAGACTAAGACAAGTTGACTACACAATACGCATACACACAAATACAAGCCTACTGTCACGCCCCTGGCTGTGACGCTGTTTTCTGTTTCTCTTTTCCTTTGTGTTCTCCTCCCTCCCTTTCCCTGTGTGTGCGTGTGTGTGTGTGTGTGTGTGCATGGGCGGAGTCTCCCGGGACAGACAACCATCCTCACCTGTGGCAGATCAGCAATCAACGATCTATGTAGACCCTGCTCACCATCCAGACTCTGCCAGATTGTTGCCTCCGCGACGACATTAAACACTTACCTTTTTGAACCTTCGGCCTCACGTGTCCGTTTTAAGGTCCGAACATTGCCGTACCGTAACACCTACTACACAACACACGCTCATACAATCTGACTACACGACGCACACAAACTGATACAAGCTGACGACACATGACACGTATACCTGTTGGCTCTCCTGCAGGGTGCTACTGTAGCCTGTGTTCAGCCTGTTTCTGTGCATTGATCAGGTTAAATTCAGGCTGCAAACATGTCTGCTCAGGACACCATCCGGCTCAGGCCCCGAGGTCAGACCAGTCATGGTCCTCTCAATGTCAAACCATGTGACTCCTCTGTGCACTCACACGCATCCTCACATACTTTCAGTACACGCTGACAACACACACACACTCACACATACAATACGTGCTGACAACACACACACACACTCACTCACCTACAGTACACACTCCTCTTTCAGACTCTCTCAGACTCTCTCAGACTCTCTCTGTCTCTCTTTGTCTCAATTCTTCATTTTTTGGTCTCTGTCTCCCAAACACAATTACCCCTCCCTATCCATCACTACCCACAGTAACTACAGTGAAACACGCACAATCCGTTACCGAGTTCTGCAGATGTGCCCAGGAACTGACACCCATGGTCGGCCTGGAGATAAAGCAATGTTATTCTACACATATTTATTGTCAGTAAAGTCAATAAAGTTGTTGTTTCCATAATCTTTCATCGGGCCAGGTTGTGCCAGTCAGGGTGCGATAGCTTTATTATCATCACTGTGGATGCAAGTGGCTGGTTATTTAAAGCGTAGATAGGCTACCATGCGATGAGTCCTTCAGACTGTTTTCCTCCATAAATTACATTTGTTTCTTCCAGACAAACCGTTCTACTGCATAGACCACTTATATGCATGAGTAAAGAACTATTTTATCATGAGATTGTATGGATGGCCACTAGGATGACCCTGTCTGCCCATGAAACAGGGCTGACATGTCTATTTATGGTGTGTGTGTGTGTGAGAGAGAGAGAGAGAGAGAGAGAGAGAGAGAGAGAGAGAGAGAGAGAGAGAGAGAGAGAGAGAGAGAGAGAGAGAGAGAGAGAGAGAGAGAGAGAGAGAGAGAGAGAGAGAGAGAGAGAGAGAGAGAGTGTTTCTCTGTAATAATATAGACCTCAGACAAATAGACATGTCATGTATTTCTATAACGGACTTATCCTATATAGGGTCAACAGAGCAATATTCTCACAGCTTGTACTTCACAGCATTGTACCCACACTCAAGCCATCCAAGCAAGGAACTGTGTATTGCTCTATTTGCTTTGCTTAATAAATATGGAGTGATGGGATTGTAAAAGCCACAAGACTTCTCCTGTGTATTTCCTGTGAAATGAAATTGAGGAGAGAATATTTTATAAACTAACAGGTTGACAGAAAATGCATTCTCATTTTCTGGAATGACCTAGGGAAGGATAGTGGAGAGGATGAGCGAGGAGCAAATAGTACAAGAAGTCAGATGGTTTATGGGTGATGTAGTTTGTTGTTCCTGTAGTTTAAGAAGGATGTAGGTGCTGTAGTTAAGGAGTGAGGTAGTTCTGGAGTGATGGTTTTGGGCAGATGTTGGGGGCTGCACTTCATAGCTTTTGTCGTTTTGGAATTACAAGTACTTTAGCGGTAAAATAGTTCAAAGTCAGGTGTGTTTAAGAGTGATGATTTAGGAAGTTATTACCTGCAGTATTTTAGCAGTTCGATGGTTTAACAATGTTAAAGTTGTTGGAGGCTGAAGGAGAGCACACACATGCCAGCTGGGATTGATGGGGATAATATTTGACATTTATTCTCAACCCTCTGGTGTAGAGACAAATGTGTTTAAGAGTACAAATACCAGGATGTAGAACATTTTGCTCGGGGGAAAAGTAACGATAAGATCACTTGTCAGCCACACCAACACTGGGGAACAAATCATAGTTTGTCGCCTGAGTCGCTCAGGCGAGGAAGAAACAAAAAACAAAGAAAGGGGATGGGGGGGGGGGTGGGGTGGTTAGGGACGGGGAACGAGGAGTAGAAAGACACGAGTGAAAAAAGGTGCCTTCTTTGTTTAATTAGCGGTGGCAAATTAATTAGTGACAGAATTGGAATTAATTAGCAGTGCGAAGCGTTCTAAAGAAAACGCCACGAGGAGGGACCGGGGGTCTCGGCAGACTCTCAGCTTGTTGTGGGGGGGGGATGTGATCCCATTATTTAGCAATTAAATACATTTTCTGTTTCAGAGACGCTCGACTTTTAGCGCAATTAGTGTGCCCTGCTCGCCTCAATAACAGAGCTGAAGGAGCCCCTGCTGTTTTAAACACCCTTCCGATCAACTGACTGAGTCACAGCCGAGCGTGTCCGTCTATGAATAGCACCGTAACGAAGTTATGTTGTTGTATTTGTGGGTTTGTTGGCGCTACTGGACACGTTGCCTGCAGGCGTTAGCAATGACTTCATTCACAGTAGGGATTAGGGAATTAAGTTATTTTGAATTATTGGCCGTATGGCTGATATCAATCGCTTGGAAAGAGAATCACGGGGGTATTTTAAAGGTGTTAATAGTCCCTGTTCTTTTGCCTTTGTATGCCATAGCTACCAGTTTTTCGAACCTAGCAGCATTTCTTGGACCGTTCTATAGCCGTCGTTAACAGTGTACTCAAGTGCATAACCCTAAGTGACATCATGTTCCCTCTTCAGTGCTACCCCCTGAGGAGCCTGGCCCTCACAGCTCCCCGAGCACCACTCCACAGCAGTGCACACAGCACAGTCATGGGTCAATGCCCAGGATCTATCTATCTACCCACACATTCGGTTTTCATCAGTCTTCTCGTCGTCTAACCTGAGGAAGTGGACCCTCTGCGTACCCTCCGCCCTTCGCAGTGTCACGTGACGGGTGGCCCTGGTAACCGCGGTGTCGTCACCATGGAGACGGGGGGTTCACGTGAGACCGAGGAGGGTTAAACCACTCTGTTTACCTTGGAGAGCGGAGATAAGAGGGGATGGGAGAGAGGAGGAGAGGCGAGGGGCCGAGGAAAGGTGAAGGAGAGCAGAAGACAGTGGAGGGGAGAAGAAGCTCTTATCATGGGGTGGATCGAGCAAGGCTCCATACCTCGGGTCAACCCTAATTGTGTAACACTGGCCATGACCATCGATTCTTCCAGCAGCTCGTTTGGAGTCATGCGCACTGCTTCCCTGTACCAATGGAGAGGCCTCCCAGCCATCGACCTGCACCCGGTCGGATCAATGCTAATGACAGTGCATGTATAACGCTAACATGGCTCCTACACAACGCTCTGGTCACGATCACACACCATACGTAACACGGCTCCTACACAACGCTCTGGTCACGATCACAGGCGCTCCTACACAACGCTCTGGTCACGATCACACACCATACGCTTACACGGCTCCTACACAACGCTCTGGTCACGATCACACACCATACGCTAACACGGCTCCTACACAACGCTCTGGTCACGATCACGCACCATACGCTAACACGGCTCCTACACAACGCTCTGGTCACGATCACGCACCATACGCTAACACGGCTCCTACACAACGCTCTGGTCACGATCACACACCATACGGACACAGAGAAACATCATGGCCTGCTGAGCCACAACAGTGACCCCCCCGGAAGAGTCCGGGCCCCGTGTACCAAGATGGATTCCGTCCGTGGTTGGAAGGAAAACGTCCCTGCATGTGCTGTGCTGAGCTACAAGGTGCTTATTTGCCAGGGTTGTGGTTAGCGCGCCTGTCACAGAGCTCTTAGCTTCTAATGGAGGGGGGGGGGGGGGGGGGGGAGCAGCCGCACAGGGAAGCGGGAATAATAATATATCATAGAGAATATATTTGCGGCCATATATCATAGTAAGATAAGGTTGTCTGCTAAGCGGCTGAATAATGATCATAATAATGCAATGAGTTGCTGCCGTTGCAGCTGGTTTTGAAGCTTAAAAGCTGAGAGAATCTTTGGTACACACAAACACACACACAGGTTTGGATAGGTTTACAGCTCAGAGATGCAACCTGCTGGCTTGCCAGCACTCCTCCCAGACTCCCTAGAACCTGAAAACAATAGCACCGCTGCTAAATATAGAGCTCCTGTCTCTTCTCCCTCCCTCCCTCCCTCCCTCTCTCTCTGTCTCTCTCTCTGTCTCTCTGTCGTCTCTCTCTATCTCTGTCTCCTTCCCAAGCTCTCTCTCTTTCCCTTCCTCTCCTCTCTCTCTCTCTCTCTCTCTCTCACTCCCCCTGTGTAACTTCTATTCCTTCCTTTCTTCCTTTCTTACTTCACCTCTAATCACACTTCCTTCTCCACCTCCTCAGAATAACTGTTGCAGACCTGCAAGTGTTGCTGTTGATGATGTTGGTGCTGATGTTGATCAGTAGTGTTGTTTGTTGTATATGTTGCCCTGACTGGCAACAAGGTTGTGTTAAAGTAAAATAGGATTTGTTTCACCGGTCGTCACCTCGCTGTCCTATCATTACATCTCCCTGTTTCAGTGTGTCAGCATTTTCATGTTGTCCCCTAGTGTGTGGCGGGTACTCTGTGTGTGTCTGTATGTGAGTTTAGATTCTTGTTTGTGTGAGCCTCTGTCATTATTATTTGCGAATTGTGCGTCTGAGGGGGCATGCGTTTGTGTGTCTGTGTGTGTGTCTGTCTGTCAGTGTGTGTGTGTGTCTGTCAGTGTGTGTGTGTGCGTTTGTGTGTCTGTGTGTCTGTCAGTGTGTGTGTGTCTGTCATTGTGTCTGTGTGCGTTTGTGTGTCTGTCTGTCAGTGTGTGTGTGTCTGTCAGTGTGTGTGTGTGCGTTTGTGTGTGTCTGTCTGTCAGTGTGTGTGTGTCTGTCAGTGTGTGTGTGTGTGTGTCTGTTTGTCTGTCAGTGTGTGTGTGTCTGTCTGTCAGTTTGTGTGTGTCTGTCAGTGTGTGTGTGTGCGTGTGTGTTTGTGTGTGTGAGACAGTGTCTGAGTTATAACCCAGTTATAACCCAAATGTCGCAGGCAAAAGTCCTACAGACACTCTGTCTCTGCCGTGTCTGTTTAATGAGACAAGCAGCCCGTCTCGTCTCAACTCCAGCCACGCTATCAAAACCTTCCTGAAACTCTCCCTCTGCACCTTTGCTATCTCTCCCCCTGTTATCCTCCCCTTCCATCCCTCTATCCGGGCTGCCTGAGTCTGCCTGTTTGGGGCTGGAGGAGGAGCCGTGTATGTGGGTGATGTTTGGATGCAGAGCTGCTAATCAGGATAACAAGCGTACAGGCTGTAGTGGCGTCTGATGCTGTGCCGTCTGCCACTTCAAACAGGCTCCGCCGCCGAGGGTGCGACGCGCCCCATCACACCCGTCTTATCGCAACCAGGAGGATTCTGGGAAGCGACTCGTAGTCTGGTCTCGCGCTAGGATCTGAGGCTCTCGTTCTGGATGCGCTCCTCTGGTTCACACTCCTGGTGTTCTGTCTCTTCTTGTGTGTCACGTCCTGTTCTGAGTTGTAGTACACGTTCGGAGGTTCTATTCTAGTCTGGGTTCTGCGAGGCGTTTGCCGTGGTTTGCGTTTTGCGCAGGTGACTTGTTAACGAGCAGAGGGTGGGGTTTGGCTGCTTGTGTGTGAAGAAAAGTAGTTGTGTGGCGTCATTTCGCGTCAGTGTCGGCCGGCTTGTGTGTGTGTGTGTTCCTCGCGTTGGGCACCATCGGAAAACGTACAGGCACGTTCACACACACAAAGCTCCCTTCCATGTTGCCTGCTTGTGGAGGCTAGCATGAGATTACAAGCTGTAGCAGCACCAGCAGGCTGCCGTTGCTGACACATGGATCGGAAATCAATTGTGTCCAGGCAATCCATAGACAGCCCCGTCCGGGTCCTTGTATCACCCACATGCCACCAACTGCTTTGTAAGGAAAGGGAAAGGCATTATCACCATGTCCATGCCGATGCTGACTAATTGCACTGTTTTAGCAAAAGAAAACATGTCTGTGTGATCAATGGCAGAGGGCATTGATCTGATGGAGCTCTATGGAGGCAAGGGCAAGCGGGGGAGGGGACAGAGATTCTCTGCTGCAATTAAAAACCTGTTCATTCACTTAGCATGCAGCCGACAGAGACTGATAGGCTGCATGTGTAATACGGCGGAAATGCTGACACTGCTCCAAAGGCTCAATAACTCCTATCTATATTTGACTGAGTCAGATAATGACCTTTCCTTTGGTGCTGATTTGGTAGTGAAACATCTTGGACATGTTACAGTGGTTACCTGTGGCCCACCCACTTTTGACATTATACACATCTCATCTCAGGGCTGGTTAGTGGTCTTACTGCTGTGAGTCTATATAATGAATATACAGTCTTGAGTATAATCTAGCAGTGATTCTGTCTGGCTGCAGTTAGGCTAAGACTGTTAATGCTCTCAGAGCTCTCGCTCGTTTCCCTCTTATCTCCAAAGCAGAGCACAGGGATTGAAATGATCTTATTATTAAGGAATCTGCAGTGTGGAACGACAGGCGTGTCTTGTACGTGCGATGAGGGTGCATGACTGGGTGAGGAGTTTCTAAAACAGAACTTTACAATGTGAGAAAACCTTTCAGATGTGTTTTAGTGCTGGTGAAGATCCGTGAGCAGGGGCCCGGACCCCACCCTCCTCATGTTTAAACACACACACACACACACACACACAGATAGAAGGACAAGTAAATGGGCAGAGCGATCGAAAGAACCTAGATGATCTCCGCGTTGTTTCACATCCAGACCATTTGTTCTCGCATAACTTGGACGAAAGGTTTACGATAACGACCGCCCCTGACCTAAATGAGAAAACACTAATGCGCCTTAAATAGATGAAACCTTTGTCTTCAATTTTCGAGACGTCCGAGGGAGCCTCCTCAGAGGCTGGGACGGCAGGTCCTCTGATTGGCTCGGCGGGAGGGGAAGTACCACGTGGCGTTCAGAGATGACAGTCATGCTCTGAATCCTGATGTGTCCTCTATGTTCCCACCTTCCCCTGAGCCACCGTGTGGAGGGAACCTGAGCAGAGACACTGTGTGGGGGGAACCTGAGCAGAGACACTGTGTGGGGGGAACCTGAGCAGAGACACCGTGTGGGGGGAACCTGAGCAGAGACACTGTGTGGAGGGAACCTGAGCAGAGACACTGTGTGGGGGGAACCTGAGCAGAGACACCGTGTGGGGGGAACCTGAGCAGAGACACTGTGTGGAGGGAACCTGAGCAGAGACACTGTGTGGAGGGAACCTGAGCAGAGACACCGTGTGGAGGGAACCTGAGCAGAGACACTGTGTGGAGGGAACCTGAGCAGAGACACTGTGTGGGGGGAATCTGAGCAGAGACACTGTGTGGGGGGAACCTGAGCAGAGACACTGTGTGGAGGGAACCTGAGCAGAGACACTGTGTGGGGGGAACCTGAGCAGAGACACTGTGTGGGGGGAACCTGAGCAGAGACACTGTGTGGAGGGAACCTGAGCAGAGACACTGTGTGGGGGGAACCTGAGCAGAGACACTGTGTGGGGGGAACCTGAGCAGAGACACTGTGTGGGGGGAACCTGAGCAGAGACACTGTGTGGGGGGAACCTGAGCAGAGACACTGTGTGGGGGGAACCTGAGCAGAGACACTGTGTGGAGGGAACCTGAGCAGAGACACTGTGTGGGGGGAACCTGAGCAGAGACACAGTGTGGAGGGAACCTGAGCAGAGACACTGTGTGGAGGGAACCTGAGCAGAGACACTGTGTGGAGGGAACCTGAGCAGAGACACAGTGTGGAGGGAACCTGAGCAGAGACACTGTGTGGAGGGAACCTGAGCAGAGACACAGTGTGGAGGGAACCTGAGCAGAGACACAGTGTGGAGGGAACCTGAGCAGAGACACTGTGTGGAGGGAACCTGAGCAGAGACACTGTGTGGAGGGAACCTGAGCAGAGACACAGTTTGGAGGGAACCTGAGCAGAGACACAGTGTGGGGGGAACCTGAGCAGAGTCACTGTGTGGAGGGAACCTGAGCAGAGACACAGTGTGGAGGGAACCTGAGCAGAGACACAGTGTGGAGGGAACCTGAGCAGAGACACCGTGTGGAGGGAACCTGAGCAGAGACACAGTGTGGAGGGAACCTGAGCAGAGACACTGTGTGGAGGGAACCTGAGCAGAGACACAGTGTGGAGGGAACCTGAGCAGAGACACAGTGTGGAGGGAACCTGAGCAGAGCCACTGTGTGGAGGGAACCTGAGCAGAGACACAGTGTGGAGGGAACCTGAGCAGAGACACTGTGTGGAGGGAACCTGAGCAGAGACACTGTGTGGAGGGAACCTGAGCAGAGCCAGAGGTAGCAGGCTTCCCAGCAGGCCTCCTGGCTGTAACACTCCTTGATCATGGAGGAGAGGGTGCACACACATCACACACACACATCACACACACACACACCACACACACCACACACACACCACACACACATCACACACATCACACACACACCACATACACATCACACACATCACACACATCACACACACACACACCACACACACCACACACACATCACACACATCACACACACACCACACACACCACACACATCACACACACCACACACACATCACACACATCACACACACACATCAAACACACACCCAGCAGGTGTCTCTGCTTGGTCCTCCAGGTCTCCTTTACGTCTACCTGGAGTGTATTACAGACAGTGGGAGGAGAGCAGAGATGGAGAGAGAAGAGGAGGGCTTGTGAGTTGCAGTGCGCCACTCTGCATGTGGCCTTTCTCACAAACACACTAACACAATAATGCCCTTTTGTAAGATCTCTCTGTTCTGACTTAATGGGCTCTGCTCTCCCTCTCTGCCATCCCTCTCTGCTCCACTCCCGTGCTTGGTTTGCTGTGACAGTGGTTTGAAAACGGGGGGGGGGGACTTAACAGAAAGTGTACTGTGCTTCTTGTGCCTAGGAGCAAACACATCTGCCATGCCCATGCACTATAAAGAGAATAAGGGATACATTAAGGGAGATGGAGACCGAACGAGGGGGTGCGGATTAGAAGGGGGAGGGAAGGAGGGAGGGAAGGAGGAGGGGGGCAGAAAGGGAGGGGGTTCAAGGAGGGGGCTCTAGGGAGGGAAGGGAGGAAGGGGGGCAGTAGAATACAGATTGGGAGGGAGGGAGGGAGGGAGGGAGGGAGGGAGGGAGGGAGGGAGGGAGGGAGGGAGGGAGGGAGGGAGGGAGGGAGGGAGGGAGGGAGGAGGGAGGGAGGGAGGGAGGGAGGGAGGGAGGGATACAGCTGCGGTGGCCTTTGGAGAGAGAATAAAGAAACTAGCTGGACGGAGCGAGGAGAAGGCGGAAGGTGAGGACAGACAAAGCGCAGGTCGGGAGAGATGGGAGTGTATGAATGAAAGTCTGGTGACAGGGAGGAGAGTGGCATTTGGAGAGATGGAGAGGCTTGTTGCAGTGGCGGTGCTGGTGTCCTCGTATGAGCGGAGGCGAGTCATCGCAGCCCCATTGTCTCTAAGCCTCTGGCAACACTTGAGAGGCTCCTTCTTTGGCCTGTAAATAGAGATTTGAATTTGGAATGAGGGTGAAAACAGAAACACAGAGGGGGGAGGGAGATAAAGGGGGGGGGGGTAGAGTGAGAGAGAGAGAGAGAGAGAGAGAGAGAGAGAGAGAGAGAGAGAGAGAGAGAGAGAGAGAGAGCAAGAGAGAGATGGAGTGGGGGAGAGAGAAAGAGGGAGGGGGAGAAAGAGGGAGGGAAGGAGAGGGAAAGATAGGAATGTGTGGAAGGAGGGATGAGAAAGAGAAAGAAGATACATTAAAGATGGGAAAAATATGACTGCTGGTATTTAACATGGATGCTTGTGTGCGTGTGAGTGTTTGAGCATGTGTCTGTCTGTCTGTCTTTCGTGGTATGTGTGTTTGTGGGTGGGGGGGGGGTCTAAAGAAATATAAATACAATGTGATTCCTGCTCCCTTTGTTAACCGATTCTTAAAGAGAGTGGGATGCAAGGAGTGTGAATCATTCATAACCATTCACATCCTGCAACCCACACACACACAGTCATACATTGAGTGCAGGTCACAGATATTTCTGCACACCGTGGAAATATAACTGAATGTCCACCAAAGTGCTACATCTGCATACTGTACCCACACACACACACTCACAACTAGCAAATAAATGTCAGTATTCATACTTTCAACTCTCTTGAGAATTCAGCAACCCCTCCCCGTATTTTTACACGAAAAACTCAAAATTAAAGTTTCCTTTAAACCTCAGGCCTTCAAAGTCAGCACAGGGAAAGTTAAAGATATAACTGACATTTCTCAGAACTCTTCCTTCCACTCTCAGGTTTAATCATTCTCAACACGCCTCAGCTGTTGTTGCCCAGAAACAAGTTTTTTATTCTCTCTGCATAACAGGGAGCGTATCTGAACGAGCAGCCATCTTTAATAGCTTTTCTCTGTCGGACAGAGAGCGGCTCTCCTCAGAGCTGTCACGGACATATGTAGTCTGGGTTTCTAGACAGCTGAACTCTGAGGAAGACAGCTGGAGGGGGGAGAGTTTCCATACAAGATGGTGCTACCGAAGACATTGAATCTGGGAAATTCCTAGTCTGGTAACCCAATTTCATACCCCAGTCTCATAACCCAGTCTCATACTCATAGCCTCATAATCTAGCCTCATAATCCAGTCTCATACTCATAGCCTCATAATCTAGCCTCATAATCCAGTCTCATACTCATAGCCTCATAATCTAGCCTCATAACCCAGTCTCATACTCATAGCCTCATGATCTAGCCTCAT